>PYAF01005081.1:2930-19658 GCA_007407185.1 Glycine tomentella | reverse complement strand
CTCGAAAATATTTATTTTAAGAATTTAAATAAAATAATGAAAAATTATTTAAAATGTATAATTGAGATAATCAAGAAAATAATTGCATTCCCTAAATTTTTTTATTTTAATTTATATTATAAGAATGGAGTTTTATTCTATTATCTAATAGTGTGTCAATTTTTTTATTGTAAACCTACTTATTAATTTTTTGAGACAGTGGTTATTTTGGTCTTTAAATTGGAGAAAATAAAAAAAAAACTGCAAAACTATAAATCAGAATTCACATTACTCTAATTTTTTAGTAAAGTTTAGAGACTTATTTGATATTATAATAATTTATTTAATATTTTCTTAATTTCAGGTTAATATTTTTATCATACGTTGTAAATGTAAATATCATACATAATTTGAATTGTGGTTTTTAATTTTATTTTTTGAATATCCAATATATACTTACACAATTCGAATGATGGCTCTTAGTTGGAAGAAACTGAGACCAAATACTAATCCTCCACATACTGTGATCCAACATAAGAAAGCAAAATTGTAAGATAACTTTAAAAAGGAACAGTGTGTCTGCCAGAATCGTTTCAATTTACTTGTGTGGAACAACACCAACAAAAGTCAAGAACACCTTGTCAGAAATGTAAAGCTTCATACCTACTGAAATAGCTAGGATGGGAGAAGATATAGAGAAGTAAATTCGGTAGCCTTATTTGTTCTAGATTTTACCTACTATCAACAAATTAACATAAAAAACTTTCAACATTTCAAGATGAACTTGTTCTCATTCAGAACATATTTGGAATATTGTCATATGCTCATATCATACCCTCTAATGCCAGGAGACTATTTAAGTAGAGTTCAGGGATTAACTTAAAGGATTTTTAAATATCAGGAGACTATTTAGTAAGATTTTTAATACTTAAAGTATTACTTATGTAATTTGTTTACTCTAGGGACTACTACTTAGGAGAGAGAGTAATACTTTAGGGATGAAAATTTGTCATTTGTTTTCCACATTTGGTACAAAGCTAAATTATCAGTCATAATAGACATCTCGAATTAGTTGCCGAAAGAAAATGGTGTACAAAGCTACATTACCAATCTTCTGAGATTCTAAGGAAGTGAGATAGGAAACTGGCAAACCAATACAAGGATAAAATGTAGTGTATAATAGTGTTCAACTGTCCTAGGTTCAAAGTGTCAATATACCCAATATTGATCTTTTATGCTTCAATCTTCATAATAATAAACACCATATTGAAGAGTCTGGTAAATACCAACAATATGACAATATATATATATATATATATATATATATATATATATATATATTCACCCAAACGCTTCTCAGTTAATGTGAAACAAGAAGCTAATTACAAAAGAAATGGTATTCACATGACTCTATGACTGCATAAAAAATGGAATGAGCATGAGTTGAAACAGAGGAAGAAAAAGTCAAAATAACTGACTTCCTTAATATCATCAATAGTGTGTGATCTCAATGGAAAATTAGCAAATGTTTTTATATTTAGCTTTAGCAAGTCATTAACTTTCACATAACCACAACTGCGCATATTCAAGTTCAATTCAGATGCCATATGTGGTAAAATTCTGTCATGCATATAGTAAACAGAGATAAATTGAGCGAATTTGCTGCATACAAGAATCAAGCACAAAACAGCTTAATTAAGACATATCTCAAAGTTCATTCACTATGTTTGTTGCTCAAATCTGAAGGCAAACAGTATTTCATACAATACAAGGTTTCCTTTGCCAAACCTCTTTCCACACATAAAAGGAATAACAATGCCCACTTTGACTTTGTGTCAAAAAAAAAAAAAAATAGATACCAACAAATGAAACTCACATTTGGCAGCAATGAAGGAAGAAAATAAATAAGGAAATTTTTATGGAAAATAAAAGTTATTAGAGGGTTAAGTAATGCTTACAGGACCCTCTTGTTCTTTCCGTATCATTTCTTCCATCAAAAGCTCTTCCTCTGCCACTGCCAGAACTGCACATAAGATATGAAAAAACATAGAACTTTCTACTTGATTTTGTAATGGTAGCTACTAAGTGAAAAGTGCATAAAATGTAAAACAACCAATAATAGAAACTTATTTGTAATATTGAATCACAAAGATTGAAGTGGGAACCTATTAAATTGTAGAGTCAGAAACAGAAAAGTGATAAAGAACTAGAAATGAGCTAGTCAGAAGAAGAGATGTAGGAGATAGAAATCCATAAAAGTGATAAAGAACCCATGAATTCATCTACAACAGAAAGATAGTCATCTAAAATGGAATGGTATAGCAGCAATTTAAAATATAAGGAATCACGTAGCAAAAAATTGAGTGCAATCATATAGGAGTAACATTCTATATAACTTTGTAAAAACTCTGTGAGCATGTAGAATATCATTTATTTTCTAATGAGCATATAAGATTATAGTTTAGGGGTACTTGGTTTGTGATAACCTTGAGAGATCGATCAGTCAGTGTCTGAAGGGGTGAAGGAAACATTACTTGGGATACTGAAGAGGCTTGTTCGAAATAATGGTTGTTTTTATTTAGGTCATAATACTTGGTTTAAGTCTGAAGAGACTTGAAAAAAAAAAAAAAAAAAACAAAGAATACTTTTAATAATATAAAACTTGGTTCCGGTAAATTTGTGTTATAGTGGAATTCTTAGAGATTGCCAAGCACCGAACATAGTTTGAGTTGTGAAATGAACTAGTATAAGCATTTCTGTTTATTTTTCTTTTCCCTAATTTATTTGATCTTGTGATAAAACATTTTGTTTTTCAAACCAAACATTTCATAAAAGTATTATCTTTTCATAAAAGTATTATCTACTGTAGAACTAAACCTTTATGGCTTTATTTACTCCTACTAAAGTTTAAGTTATTTTAGAAATTAACTTTAGTACGTTTAACTCGTGTTTTCTAAAAGATTTTTTTTTTGAGATTTTAATAAATACAGTTTAACTTTCCTTCTTATGTATTCTTGTGCATTTACCGTTGATGTTTATTATTACTTTTACAAGCTACAAATGGAAACATATAGAAAACATTGATAAATGCAAGTTTGACCATCTCAAACATGATTCAAATAAATAACTTCACATGTTGATGTCTTCAAGATTTATAATGTATTATTCCTACTTTAACTTAGGTGTTTACAAATCTCATTCTTTCATGCAGTTTTCATACTGCAATTTCTACAAGGAAATTTTTACCCCAAAATTTTCCTGTATATTTTTTAATCAAACATTTTCATTTACACTTCAATATGTTTTACACTTTATTACCTTTAATAATAAGTACCCAAGTCATTATAAAGAAAAATATTTATATAAATTAATAGTCAAACAACATAAAAAATGTCACAACCTATGTATCAGCATAGGTGTCGTGCTATTAAAAGAAAAATGTAAGAACAATCCAACTCAACGACCAAGCATATTGCTTTTTCTAAAATGAAAAAGGAATAAAGGGGATGCTTGATCCCATTTAGTAGATAAGATTGTTTTTAGTGATGTATA
Source organism: Glycine tomentella (assembly GCA_007407185.1). Taxonomy (NCBI): domain Eukaryota; kingdom Viridiplantae; phylum Streptophyta; class Magnoliopsida; order Fabales; family Fabaceae; genus Glycine; species Glycine tomentella. The sequence continues at coordinate 16,127 of PYAF01005081.1, read as the reverse complement.
AGTAAACACATATGCCCCATGTTTAAACCATGATTTATCACTTTTACATGCTATTGTTCACACGTCTGCGCAACTTTATTTTTTATTTTTAAAAATTAGTATGGTGTAATTTTAAATTTATTTTTAAAACAGCATGGCTTTTAGAAATGATCACTCTCGCTCAAAACCTTTTAGCATATTTTATTAAAATAAAATAAAATTCTGGTGCATATTACGTTTCTGTTTCTATCTTTTGAGGGTGTTCAAATTATGTTGCATCTCCATTAAAATACTAATAATTCTGGTGCCATTTTCAGTTTCATCAGACATCTAAATTTTAAATCTATACGGTACACAAAAACATATTATATATTAACAAAAAAAATTGTTAGATGTTAAGATTTCTTTTGTTAGTATAGTATTTATTCAACAAAAATTGAAATATTAATATAGACATACACAAAAAATAAATGATGCATCACTTCATACAAAAAACACTGCTATAGGAATAAGTGTTGAAGATAAATTCGTGTTCACACTACACAGTAAAAAAAAATTCTAAAGTTTACATTAATTAAAAAAAATTCTAAATTATATCTTATTCATGAAAAAGGAAATGAGGTTAAAAAGTTTTTGTTATCCTTTTCACAAATATCTTGGCCTTTGATCCGTGCAGATCAAACTATACCCATCGAGCCATATCAACAAATCAAAAGATGTTTGCACTCTAATTATCCTATGTTATTATTTTATGCATCAGAAACTATTGCATTCCAACGATTAAATGTGAACACCCGAATCTACAAAAGGTTATACTTTGATGGAGAGCCTTAAGGAAGGGGGTGTCGTGTCCAAGAGCTTCAAGATTTTATGGCTTTCTCTCCTTACAAAGCATTATTTATTTTATTTATATATTTTCTTTTTTCGCAGGTTTCTTTTAACAATACAAAGCAATTAAAAGAGCCAATACGTAAAGAACACAAGGAATGTCTTTAGTTGTCACTTTATTAAAGAGTATTGTTCCCATCTTTCCCCATTTCAGATTCTGAAACTAAAATCCTAATTAATTACTATTTGGAACCCCAATTGCATACACAACCCGTTCTTATAGGTAATCTCCTAATTGCAACTGCTTTGCTTGATGAGTTAACCCAAATCAACCTTGGCCTGCACTCAACGAACAAAACCTTCCAAATTTAGTATCCAAAACACCCCTTTTACTCCCAATATCTCAAATCCAATTTCAATTTCAATTTCAAATTCTCTTCTCCAAAGATGTCTCTTCAAGCTCAACCACAACAACAACCACAACAACCAGTCCAAGTTTACCCAACAAATCAGCCACCTTCATCTTCTCATCACTCAAATGGGTCATTTGGGGCAGTTTTCATTGTCCTTGCCATAATACTAGTCATTTCTGTTGTTGCATGCTTTCTAGGGCGCCTTTGCAACAAGCGCTATAATAATAGTCACAGCAACAGCCAGAGACCCTCTAAGCAGCATAATAGGCCCCAGATCCACAATTTGCATCCAAGAGATCATCATCATCATGAAGGGGACATTGAATTTGGTGACAAAGGAATGCCACCACCGATTATAAGAACCCAACAAGAACATGGTCATGGTCATGGTCATGAAGGGGACATTGAATTTGAGGGTGACAAAAGAATGCCACCACCAATTATAAGAACCAAAGAACGTGGTCATGGTCATCATGGTCATGGAGCAGCTGGCACAGGAGGACCCCAGTTACATCATGTTAATGATACCATGAAAGATTTTGAAATGAGACCTGGCCATGGAGAAGAGCTTAGAGCAGGTGCATGATGGAAGTGCATGTCTAACACATGATGTTATGTGTATAGTAAATTACTAAGCCTACATCTTATGCTGACAATCATTATGTGTCTCTTTTTAATTTTAATTTATCTTCTGGGCCTTTTCTGTGTCTTAGATTTCCAACTGTATGATGTAAATGTAAAATTATGTTCTCTACTTTTTTTAACCCCTCAAATTTACTTTTGGAAGGGTCAAGTGTGTAATATTATATCCATTTTTTAAAATATTGTTCTCAAATCTCAAGTGTAATATGCATAGTTTATGCGTGTTTATTGTTTAATTGTTGAAATAATACAGAAATTTCACTATTTTTGTTTCAGGCTGGTTAAAAATAAAATTAATAAAAGTTAGCTCAAGAGGGTAATTTTCTTGACACAAACATAAAGTTAAGCTTTGGTGATCGGTTAGTTATCGATTTAAATAGGAAAACTCTCTGTGTATGTATGCAACGATATATCTTCCCATATTAAAGAGTCTTTTTTTGGTAATGAAACCTAAAACTGATGAAATTAATTAGCCAATAAAAAGTCTTGACAACAAATTTAAGGTTTATTTCCTGAACCAGCTTGTGACATGCATGCCCTGTTCTTGAAATAAGACAACCTTTCTTCCCTTTAAACTTTTGTCTATTGAAAAAACAATTTATTATAAAATTAAATGTAATTGCTTAAATTTTTAGTCTAAGTAAATTAATTTGGGCTTGTTTTATTCATTGTTTTTCTAATTGATCCTTTTAGTTCATTAATTAGCTTATATTGCAACACGTCGTTTTTTTTTTTTTTTTTTTTTTTTACAGAAACACGCGCGTCGTTGTTCTTAAAACTTTTACTTATTAATAAATCAAAGTAATTTTCATTTTTGGCTTCATGAAAGATACAATATAAGCTCGGCTTTTTCTGCCAAAATTCTTCTCGCCTTTGACTCTGTTGGCTTGCAATAGCAACCATAATACCCACATCATCCCTTGACAATATTACAACAACCTTGGCTTCCCTCACTTTTGTCATTTGTCTTTTAGTCGCTTTTCTTCTGAAAAATATTATCTAATATTTCCATTTCTGAGTTCCACTATAAAAAGGTCGTAGGAAAATACTGAAATAAAAAACAATAAAATTTCATTTTTACTGTTTTATGTTTAAATTAACTATTTTAGTCCTTTAATTTATTTTTTAGATTCAATTTGATCTTTTAATTTTTTTCAGGTTCAATATGTTCTTCTAATTTTTTAAATCGATTCAAGTAGCTGTTCAAAACTGTCACTAAGGGGTTTTAAATTATCACAAAATATATATTTCTCAAAAAAATGAATCAATTTTAAAAATTAGAAGACAAAATTGAATTCAAAAATTAAGAGGACCAAATTGAATTGATTTTAAAAATTAGAAGACCAAATTGAACCAAAAAAATTAGAGGATCAAATTGAATCTAAATAATAAATTAGAGGAAAATAAAACTAATTTAAAAATAGAAAACTAAAAACAAAAACAATGGACCATCTATTTAATTAAAAATGAAAACAGAAAATAAAATAAAAATATTTTTTCAAAATAATCAAGCCTTGAGACTTTTCTTAATAATTATTTTTTAGAGGAAGAAATTGTAATTTATTGTATTTTGTTTTTGAAACAAAAGCCTCAACAAAACCTATAGATAGGAAAGAGGAACCAACAAAAAACAAGGATGTTCTCCTGCATTCCAGAGAAACAAACATAGAGAGAATTGGTATTGCAAAAGAAGCAACTATTGCCGAGAGACCGCGTCTAGTGCTTAGATTATGTTCATGATGAAGATTTCAAAGAACCACCCCTTGTATGAGGCTTTGTTGAGACTGATAAGGTTGAAGGGTTCTCATTCTTCTTCATTTTCTTCTTGTTGGACTTTGAGACCGCAATCCTGAACTAGTATACTCTATCTTTGTTAAGGTCCTCTGAATTGTCAACAGATACGTCTTCAACAAGATTACCCAAAAAGTTTAAGAGAATTAGCATATCTTTTTGAATTGCATCATGGAAGGTACTGAGATCTCACAAAAAAGGTTGAGACTGTTGTGTGAAGGTATATGATCCACATCCTATGCCAACTTCGTTGTTCTCTCAATTGGGTGTCCTCCACCTCTATGTCAGCCTGTCTCCACTTCAACATTGGGCTCCTGTGCAATATGCTCATCCACCTGTAAAATAAGAGATACAATGTTCTCAATCAGATTCTCTTTCGGATTCTACTCCCTGAGTTGTAGGCTCTAAAGGCTCGGGTTCCTTTAGTTGGGACATTCCCTGGTCCGGGTTTTTGGAGGTTGTTGTTTCACCTTTTTGCTTTAAGATTGACATTTTTTCTTGCATTGAGGCTCCTTATGGCTAATTATGCCACACTGGGTATAAAAAAGGGGTAGTTTTACGTACTCTATGGACACACAAAAAATGCGTAAGATTCACGCTCCACCATCACTTCTTCTGGGAGGGTTTTGGCTAAGTCTACATCCACCAAAAGCCTTGCATAATGTTCGAAATATTTTATTCTCGTCGATTCATCTAAACTGATTGGGGTTTCCACAGTTGTTGTTATCTTAAACAGTGCCTTTGGTCGCCAATATTCTTGTGGCAGGTCATAGAATCTAACCCAAGCCAGTATATGCGTCTGCTTCATTCTGTTGGAGTTGAAATCATTGATCCATTAGTAGAGTCTCAGGAGACCTGGTTGCAAATTCTAGGCTCCCATAGTCTACACGCTTCTAACGTATTCGATGGAGGCAAAAGAAAACTTGTAAAAGCCTTTTCCAAGCCGAATCACTTTCCAATGGCCGATTGGCTTCCATAGTTGTGCTAATTTGTCTCTGAATTCATACACCTTCCGAGGGGGGAGCCTCTGGTGAGGATTATCCTACTGTGTAAATTAATTTTATAGCATAAGAGACCCTCCTTGTACTCGACCTCTGATATCTTGATTGAGACTGAGCCTCCTTTGATACATGGTGTAGGTAATTGACTCGGAAGAAAGCTAAATGAGAGGATTTTGGCATAGGTTTTTCCTTGAAGGGGTGTGGATGTCGTCTTCGGGAGCGGTGTTGAGTTTTCGACTGGAGGGCCAAGAAAGCCCCAAGGGAAGATGGCGACGGTGGCGGAGACCATGTGCAAAAGGGCTTAAGGGGAAATCCTAGCAGAGCTGCACAAGGGGGGAATCGCCAACTTGTACGAGAATCATAGAATGTACTCCCCCAATTTTTTCTTAAATATTTGATTTTAGATTTGACGCACTTATTATTTTAAGAGGATCAATGCTGAAACAATATTAGATAAATGTATAGATTCTTAAACTAAATGAAAACCTCAAATAGGAATGGAATTCAATAGCAACAATAACACTTGAAATTTTTGCAATGTTAGATGGTAATAAAACTGGTTTTGATGTTTGAAAACAATGACATATTAAATAAGGGTGTTTATGGTCACCTATGAACTTAATTTGACTCAAGTTAACTTAATCATTTTTAGTTTAATATTTTTTTTATTGTTTGAATCGAATCCAACTCAATTTGTTCAAACACGTTGCCATGTGAATCCAACCCATTGACATGTGGATGTGAAATATTGTTGTTATTATAATAATAATAATAATAATAATAATAATAATTATTATTATTATTATTATTATTATTATTATTATTATTATATTAAAAAAACAAATATTAGTGATAACACATTTGAGAACATTTTATTTATTTGTATTTAAGTATGGTGCATGTGGTACCAACTTGTTCTTTAGTTACTCTCTATCCTCAATTGCATTTTCTAGCTTTAATAAATTGTAATTGTCAAAATTGTAAAATAGGTTTGTGGGTTGACAATCACTTTTGGCTAATTTTAATTAGGGTCTAGCTAACCAATGATCTTAAAGCATTGATTAAAAACTAAAAGGAAAAAAAATTATTGGGAAGATCATTTGTGAGGTGCATGATGTCGTATGTGCATGTTAGTGATTTTCACCTCAAGGCGGTTGACTTTTGTCCAAATAAAGCCTAGGATCTTGATCAACTATATGTTCCCTTACTACCTACGTCAGATACCTCATTCTTGGCCTTGATGTCCCTCATGGCTAATATCTCTTATCAATTCACCTTACTCATTTCTATCCCCTCACCTTGACTTGGTGGGCATAAAGGTGGCAGTCCAAGTGGAGATGTAGAAAATTTTTGAAACCCAATCTTGGTCTCTTAATCATGTTTATCTTATGATCCACTATTTGTGGTATAATTCTACTTATTTCATGAATAAATATGCATCTAAGATTCTAGAAATAATAGTGCCAGTGAGAAACAATTGGACTTTGTCACTTACATGTATGCCATGTGATTCTAATCATGTGGCAAATACTTTGGCTAGTTAAGGTATGCGTTCAAGTGTTTTGGAGCAAAGATGAGACTATCCTCTTAATGTCTTCATATTTTTTTGTTGCAACACATAAATATTTGAAAACAATAATATGCATAAATTTAAGAGACATATTTTGTAGACACAAATAAATTCTTTTTTTTAGTCCCTGTAAATTTTTTTTCTTCATTTTAGTCCCTCTAAGTTATGTTTTTTCATTTTTGGTCCATGTAAATTCTTTATTTATTTATTTTCAGTCCCTTTGATCTCATTGTTGACATGACACTATTGCTGACGTGACACTGATGATGTGTCATTTTTGCCAACGTGGTATTATACTGACATGGAATGTGATAATGTCATCATCCTTTTGCTTATGTGGCACACGATAATGTTAGCATTTTTTGTCATTGTTAATGATTTTTGTAACGGTGGTTGGTGGCAAGGACCAAAATTGGAATAATGCCAACTTACAAGGACTAAAATTAGAAAAATGAGCTTACATTGATCAAAAATGAAAAATCGCTAACTTACAGAGACCAATTTGATATTTAAGACTTTTGTAAATAATAAGAACATGACATCAACATCAAAGTAATCAGCTTCAAGATGATTTCCATTATCTATCTTTTATCTTTCTTTCAACTTTAGTTTTAGAAAATTTAAAATTAATTTAAATGTTCAGACCTGTTTGACCCAATCCAAACCAACATGTTTCTACGCAAGATGGTTGGGGTTGGATTTCACACACCAAAAATAAAATAATCAAAAACCCAACCCAACCCAACTTATATAATATTTATTCCATTAGGCCATGGTTTAGCCAAACTCGACCCATGAACAAGCCTATGAGAGATTTTGTATGTAGATTTGTGTGTTCTAAGGAAAGTGTATGTAAAAAAGGCAAGTGAGTTTATTTGACTTGTAATCTTGAAATTTAAACTAATGTCTAAATAATAATAACAAATCCAAAAATTTAAATTAGTGGGAGAAATGCCCATATAAATAAATTTGTAGCATTAAAAATATAACATAGTATTTTTAAAGTATAAATATACATCGCAAATTTTCTCTACGAGCTTTCGTATTCTAAAATATTGGATGGTTTTCTCATTTTCAATACTTTAAAATCTCTCTCTACATACAATTACTAAACAATCATTCATCTCCTATACAATTTCACATTTGATTCTTAATAATATTCATAGTAGAGAAAGTTTTTTCAACTGATGTAGTTGCAACTGGTAGTACCAAAGCTAACTCCAAAACCAAATATATCTGGTTGACATACCCAAGTTTTGTGTGTCAAATTCATCTTTCATCTTCCCTGGACAACAAACATGTTTCTGTTTACTTAGATATATCAGATTAATCTCATAAAAATTGTTTGTCATCTGGCAGTAAAGAAGGATGTATCGTCTTCTATCTTGACTATACACTGGTCTTTGTTGAAGGATACAATATAATAATTGGCCTAAAATTGACTTATACTTGTGAGATTATATTTCAGACCTTCAACATATAAGACATTGTCTAGGGATGCTAGAGAAGAAATAGTAATTTTACCTATGCTAGTGATCTTTGTCTTACCTATGCCTCCAACGACAAGTGCTCCTCCTTCAAGTGACTTTAGGTCGAGGAACATAGACTTTTCCCCTGTCATGTGTCACAAGCAACCATTGCCCAAGAACCAACTTAAACCTTAGCCTTTTCCTACCAACGATATCTACAGTAGGAATAATTTGAGATTTTGGTACCCAAATCTTTTTAGGTCTAGCAATATTCTTAACCTTAGACATTTGTTTCTTCTCATGGATGCATATAAATTTGGCATGTGTAGACTTACCAGAGAAGTCACATGTGTCTGGATCAGATTGTGACATGGAGGAAAATGCCTCTTTTTCTAAGCCTAAGCTAGACTTATAATGGTGGTGAAAACAATATAAACAACACACAAGAACCAAGAGAGAGGTGAATTAGTTGATCTTGGTCTTTTAAAAATTATTTAAACAATCAAAGTAATCAAGATCGTATCACAAACAATCCAAGAAGTCTCCAACCAATCTAATGCCACTGCTCAAGAATGCAATCAACAAAAACAATATTTACTGTTGAATAAGAAATGTTGCACCAATGAATGACAAATTATAACAAAAAGAAAAGATTAGAAAGAAGCAATCAATACAAAGATTTGTATTGGTTCACTTCTCACCCTTAAGAAGTTACATCCAGTTCTTCCAACCATAAAGGTAAGAATTTCACTAATAACAAATTGTTCTTACAAGCTTATTACACAACCACTCTTAATCATACCTAAATTAAGAATGAGACTTCTAACACACTTAGAATCTCCGTGATCAAGACATAAAGAACACCTATCCCTAATCTTTCCTCTAGGAACACATATCCTAGAAAATCCTTAAGAAACATGTTGCTGTTAATACACAAAAAGAAACTCAAAATAATTTACAACAAAGTGTAAATAAAGAAACCACCTGATGATCTGGTAGTGATATATGCAAATGATTTACCAGACTTGAATTAAAAGGTGGAAGGTGCTACTTTAGAACTTCCTTTTCACAACTTCTTTTTAGAAGAAATTATCTTTTGAAATCTTTTAATCTTGAGAATTTGTGGGACTTAATAGAGTTTAGCACTTGAGATCTTTTCTTACTTTAGAACGCTAATGCAAATACTTTGTAATTTTTTGTTGTTCTATTTCAAAATACCCAACAACTATTTATAGAAAACTATTGTAACTGTCAGTAATTGATTAATTCACTAATGTAATCGATTAAATTCACTTATGTAGTCGATTATAGAGCCATTTAATCGATTAAAGTGTTCTTGAAATTTCTGAAAAATATATATGAACAATGTAATCGATTATCACATGAAGTCTATGTTTCAAATACGCGTCAAGCAATCAATTACAGCAATATCGTAATCGATTACAACAATATTGTAATCGATTATAACAGGAAGACTTTTTTGTACCTTTGTGAAGTGTAATCGATTACCATACTATTGTAATCGATTAAAGTGTTCATCAAAACTTAAGTAATAGATTACCAAGCAAAGAAAAATTGTTTTTCCAAAAACTTAAACTTTGAACACTTTGGCTTTTATGCAACCATGAAAACTTTATGATTCAGAAAAGTTTTTTCACAAAACTTATGCTTTTATGAAAACATGGATGCAAAAACATGTATTAGCTTTTATGCAAAGGATCATAGGTAGTCTCCCTTAGACATACACAAATTACAACTATCAATCAATTGATTTGGCATGTAAAAAAGCCTAAATACTGTGATGCCTAAGAGACCTAGCTTCTTGATTTTCTTGAGCTTCCCCTGACTCTAATAAGTGAGGGTGTTGATGGTATTTTAAAAGCATAATTAAAGTATTTGAACTTTCCAAAATATTTTAAAAGTCTTTTGTAAGACAAACTACCTCATATCTTAGCTTTTCAAGTATAGAGGGTTCGTCTGTCTTACTAATGTATTGGCTTGACTTAGACTCCTAGAGTCTTGATTTTATTTTCCAAATCCACATTTCTTTATACATTTTGCACTGAAGAGAAATCATATGACAATTTTGAAGAAAAATATCATAAGACATTTCTTCTTCATCGTCTGATGAAGTAATAAAAGAGATTTCAGATTCAAAACAAGTTCTAACCTTAAATTTCTTGTCTGAGTTGACCATTAAACAAATGTTAGCTTGTCCATTGTCTAAGTTACTACTCTTCTCACTGCCTGAGTCGTACCAAGTGACCATCAAACTTATCTTTTTCTTGTCACCAAAATATCTCTTTTTCTTTAGTTAAGGTCACTCAAAATTTTCATGTGTCCAGGCTTTTTGCATTCAAAGCAGATGATCTCATTGCTCTCCTCCTTATATTTCTTCTTAAATCTGGTATCGTTCCTTCTGGAGGAGTGTTGGAACTTTCATCTCTGTTTTAGGATCTGCTTGAACTTTTTAGACATGAGAGCCACTTCATCATTTATGGATCCTCCATAACTATTGTATGATACATTCGACTTAAGCATCTGCACCTCAAGAGCTTTAGATGAGTTCTTCTTCTCTTATCTTTTGGCGCTAGTCTCTTTAGACTTGAGTGTATCAGATGCTCTCTTTGGCCGATGATCTCTGTTCTGGAGATGAACTTCATGAACTTGAAGGATTCCCAACAATTCATCCTACGCAAGAGCCTTGAGATTTCTGGCTTCCTAGATGGCTATTGTTTTTTGTTTCCACACCTTGGGAAAGCTACGAAGAATCTTCAAGTTTATTTGGGCTTTGATGAAGGTGTGCCTCAAGGCTTCAAGCCCGTTTGGAAGCATTTGAAGTCTTCCAAACATATTATCCATATATTCTCCTTCTTTCGTGGAGAAGCTTTCATAATGTCTCATTAGAGTAACAAATTTTCCAGTTAAACATCTTATGTACCTTCATAGTTAATGCTCAATGGATGCAGATCTTTTTGGCTATTTTCAGTTTGTAGATCTTGTTGTACTCATTCTTGGAAACAACACGTGTCAGAGTATAATGAGCTTTTGTATTTAGCCCCATTATAGCAAGATCAACATCTGTCCATTCTGATTTTGGTCTAGTGATGTGTATGTCATCATTATAATAAACAACCATAGTATGGACAAGGTGAACTTGATATACATCTCTATTTTATCCTTCCAGTATGGATAGTCCTCTCTCATGTGAAGCCTGGAGGTCTTGTAAGGGATGCTCCTCAACAATGAACTAACTATTGTTGTTATTATCTGCCATATTAATACCATATAAGACAATAACTTGATTTGGGTAGAAGACATAGTTTATAACATTATAGAATCTTGTTAGTAATGTCATCGATTTAGAACTTGCTATTGCGATGTAATCACTCATAAAATAGTTTCATATTTATCGTGTAATTTCAATGACATAATTGCAGAAAGAATAGAAGTGAGAGAACATGGTAACTTTTATGTTAATAATTTCATGCAACATGAGACTTCATTAAAAATTTGAAAGGGCTTTCAAGGACCAAAATAACAGTACGTGTTAAGTTCAGAGACCAAAATGTCAATAAGTGATTAACTTGAGGGGCTAAAATGATAACAAGTTGTTAAGTTGAGAGACCAAATTGAAAAGTCATTTTTTACATTGGCAACCACGTGGATGACACAAGAAAATTGTTAGTAGCCACGTTGTAACCATAGGAGCCATGTAGGAATGACTGTTTGAGTTAACAGAGGAGACTTGTTAGTAGGATGAATTTTTCATACTTTTTGCACATCTGAGGACAAAATTTAAATTTTTCATCTTTTAGGGACCTAACTGTTAGCGCTTAACAAATTCAAGGAGAAAAATGTATATTTACCCTTAAAAAATTTTGCATTATGTGCCTTGACCTTCCTTGTTTTTGAAAGCTAGCATTCATATTTAGAATGACAACATTATGTTTTTCATAGAACAATGAAACATCATTGAGAAACAAATACCAACCACTAACCATCATGGTGTGTAACCTCTATTTAGACATCGTAACTAGTTTCATAATATTTACAATATCTTGATAAATTCTTTGTAATGCTTGAGATAAATCATGAGTAATTCGTAAAATATTTTTCATTAATATCAAGATGAAAACAAATTCAAAATATTACATAACCTCAATGAAGAACATGCTTTAGCATTTTGTTCTAAACTTATGTTGTCTTCCTTAACAATTTCAAACCTATAAATCATGGAAGAGAACAAAGAAATTAGACTAAGTAATGTACAATAATGTGAGCCTCATCTAGTATCACTAGTCTTCTTTATTGTAGATTCTGAAGTAATCAATTGGTCACTAGTGGAGAAGTTGAATGTTGACACACAAACTGTCATGCTATTTTTTGCACAAAGCACTATTGCTTTTGATTTTTTTTTCTCAAGCTTTTTCGTTGGAAAACATAAGATTTCAAGGAGTATGAATCTCCCTTCTCAATTACTTGGATAAATGAATAATACAAAGTCAAATATCCAAGTAAACTTTGTATGTTACTGCTTCAGAAGCCACTCTTAAAATATCAGATTTTGCTACCTAAACTATTTTTGTTTTCTCTTTTCTTTCTCAAAGTAGGTCACTACTACAAAACGCTAAATCTACTACGGTTCTGGGAGCACTTCCACTACGGTTATAGCACCGTCGTCGATATAGGAGTCGTTGATAAAGGAGCATTTCAACTACGGTCGGAGGACCGACTTAGATAAGCTCTTTTCCACTACGGTTTTCTCTCCCAACCGACTTCGATTAGTCACTTTTCAACTACGGTCTTCTACGGAAACCGACTTCGATTAAGCGTTTTTAAATTTTTTTTAAAAAAAAACGGGTTAATCTACTACGGTTATCGTATGTAACCGACTTTGATTAGTAGCTATTCAAAGACGGTTCCAAGAAGGACCGACTTTGATTAATCGCTATTCAACCACGGTGCCATGGATGAACTGACTTGGTTTAGAATGCTATTCAAAGACGGTTGCAAGGGATGACCGACTTCGATTAGTACGCCATTTCCACTACGTTTCCTTTACATAACCGTAGTAGATTAACCCGTTTTTTTTTTATTTATCTTCCTCTATATTTGGAACTTTTTATATTATATTAAAGCTGCATGTTAATTAAATAGTAGCTTTGGACCGAAAGTTGATTAATTCAAGCTGTATATTAAGACAATTAAGCTATTATTCCTATTATTTTTTAATTTAAAATGTCTATATATATGGAGCCAACATACAAGCTCAGGCTGGTGATGAATTAAAAGACACACCAAAAATTTAAACTCATGAGGCATTTATTGAACCAAGTTCTGAACAAGCTTGTCATTCATAGGTCACCATTCAAATTAGTATAAATAAAAACATAACTTAAGTATCTCAAATTGAAGCTTCCAATTCATTAACCAAAATAAAAAAACAAAAACAAAATTTATACATTAAAGAACCACCACAGTACTAAAAATGCCATTTCTAC
>PYAF01005080.1:58663-96849 GCA_007407185.1 Glycine tomentella | reverse complement strand
CTATTCTTATTTGAATTTGATCACTTCAATTAAGTACTTAGGGTTAGGATTCGCAATGGGAACGTTGGGGTTCTAATTTCTGACCTGTTAAGAATAACATTTGTTCATCACCTAGGAATAGGGATGCGTGAATGCAGACTTATAATATGATCTTTTAAATGCTTAAACTGATAGATTTCACTAAGGAATTAGGTTTTCGGTTCAGGTTAAAGGGTTAATTCACTAAGGGATTAGGGATTAACTAATCTAGGAAAGGCTTATTCTCTGAACAATCATAACAGGAACCCATATGATATATTCTTTAAATGCTTAGCTTGACAGAATCGCTAAGGGCTTAGGGTTCTCGATCGAATTAAAGGGCTGAATCGCTAGTTATCTAGGGTTTACGAATTTAGGAAAGATTTATCATGTGTGCATGTTAAATTAACAAACCAGTCAAGTGAAAGAGGAGGAATCAAAGGGGATTGTGCCTGACTACAATTAATTTTCCATTGGTAATCTTTCAACTCAATTTACTGTATTTCTTTAATTTCTGTCTTTGCATTCAAACAACCAATCCAATCAACAACATTTCTCTGCGTAATTTCCTATTTTTACTTTCAATCACATTCATTAGTATTGCTGTGAAATCACCCCAATCCCTGTGGAGAACGATACTCACTTACCTAATCTTTATTACTTGAAAACGATCGGTGCACTTGCCGTAGTATGCGGAATTCGCAACAATTACATTCTCCTGTCTTAATCGATTACAGGACGGAATAATCGATTATTTGGCTCATTGAGAAAATCCTGAAATGCTTATGAATGATTTAATCGATTACATTCTTGATTTAATCGATTACATGTGCAAAATAATCGACTATTTGACGCGTTTAATCGATTACAGTTAGTTATGAATTTCAGTTATAAATAGGATTGATGCTCAACTTGTTTTAAAAATAAGAAAAACGATACCCATTCATATATTCGGAGCTAAAAGTGTTTTATGAGTCATTCAAAGTGTTTTCTAAGGGTTAATAATTCCTTGCTCTGTTTTAACATTGATCATGAGAGTTTGTATAATGATCTAGGGTCTGACGCGAGTCGCGCCATTGTGGCGCGAGTAGTGCCACAGGTCTGGGAGTTGGCGCGGTTAGCGGCAGTGTTGCTCAAAAGGCCAATTTTCTCTGGAGGTTGGCGCGGATCGCGCCAGAGTGGCGCCAGTCACGCCAGATGCACTGGAGGTTGGCGCGGATCGCGCTAGAGTGGCGCCAGTCACGCCAGATGCACTGGAGGTTGGCGCGGTTAGCGTCAGAGGTGGTGTGAGTCGTGCGGGACCTTTGACAGGACCACGGGTCATTTTCGCGTTTTGGCCCAAAAACCTTCCCTTTCTTCTTCCTCCAGCGCCCTACCCTCCATTGTTGAAGCTCCAAGCTTCATTTCTTCACCATAGTTCGCCAAATCACTTCCTTGATACACCAATCTTGCTAGAAACACTTGGTGAGCTTGAATCCTTCATCAATTTTCCTTGAAAACCCCCAAATCAAATAATCCTTTTCTCAAGGGAAGTTCTTAGAACTCGAGTTCGGCGAGGAACGCGGCGATTCGTGGGTACCCAAGCTAAGGGGAGTCGTCCTTGGGCCTTCCTTGTCATCATTGAGGTAAGAAACTCGAGATTCACCGTTTGATTTGTGAGTTGGGGTTTTGGGTGAATAGTGACCCACTTGTGATAGAGCTAGTATTAGCCTTGGGTCTTATAGAAACATGTGTTTAGAATGTTGTAAGGATGAAGGATTAGCTCTCAAATGTTAGTTTGGTGAACTTTGATTCTTGGCTCTATGTAATGCGTGTTTAGTTGGTATGTTGAGTTGCTTGGCTATGTTGTGACATGCAAGAGCCTTGGTTTGTGGTTTTGATGTGCTTGGGGGGCTGTTGGAACGGTGTCTTGTGTATGAAAGAACCGTTCAAGCCACATATGAATCCTTGAGCTTTTGGCATTGTATAGAGCTTTGAGCTCTTGATGATGGTTTGCACCGAGTCTTGTGGCGACTCAAGTGCCTTGTTTGAGATGAGATAGACCATTGAGGGTCTATGAGATGGCTTGTGAGTGATAAGTCTTGATAAACCTTAAGTTAGAGGACTTATGGTTTTGGAAAGGACTGAGGTTCCTTTCATTGTGTTGGTTGAGGACCGTTGATATGTTTGTGCCTGATATGGCTATATTGATGTTGATATGTGACTGTATGCCTTGTTTAGTGCGTGACACCGCGGGTGTCAGTGGCGTAGGCCACGGAGCAAGGGAAGAACTGCAGAGCTCGACTTTTCCAGGTAAGTTCTTGGTCCCTTGGGGATGTTTCCCACTTGCTGTGTTCCACCATACTCCGAGGGAGTGATGGTTGCATTCATGATGCATGCATTGATGGTTGTTGCATTACTCATAATGATATGTATGCTTGTATCTATGCTTGTACGTGTATGATACCTATTGTTAGATCTTCTGGCCAGCTAGATAAATATGGACCTCCATAGGAGTAGAGCGCACCTCCTAGTTTGGTTTGCTCATGGTTGATGAGATCCCAGGGTGATGATGATCCCTTAAGACCAAGAGATAGGTGTGTCCCGTTGCGGTTGATTGCCTATCCTCGGAGGTACCATATACGTGCGTCCATGCATAAGGGGTAGCTCTCGATGGGATGGCACGAGTGTGAATTCCGGTTTCACACTGAGGTTTGGTGTTGATTGGATCCACCTTACATTAGAGCTAGATGACTTGCTTGTATTATTATGAGAGCCGGGAGGCGAGTATGTTTGTGATGCCTGATGACTTGTGTCATGGAAAGTGAGCCAGGGTGGAGGAGATGCCTCCAAGGACCCTGAGACTACTGAGATGTTTATCTCACCCCGTGTGGGGCTTATGTTGTTTCAGGTGACTCTTCTGGCAGAGAGGAGCGGTCTCAGGGCGGGAGGCCCCAGTAGAGACAGGATCTGCTTGGCCGTGTGGCAGCAGGGAGAGCTGGGAGGCTCTGTGATATTTTGTTGATGTATTGTACCCCTGTAGAGGGAAGATGTATGGTGCACACATGTAATCTTTTATATATGTTATGTATGTCCTCGTGTGAGGAAGGATCTTAGAGATCGAAAGCACTCGGATGCTTATTCTTTTGTATAGACACTTCGAGTGTCAGATGATGTATTTGTACATAACCAGTTATGTTATGTTATGATGTTCCTCCTGTTTATATCTGTTGAGATATTTGTGTATATCTGCCTATGGCTATGTTTATGTGATTTGGATCAGCAGGGGCTTGTGTTGCTTTGAGATGTGATGTTTATATTCCATACATAATGTAATCAAGGAATATGGTTTTCGATTATGCTTCCGCAAGTTTTAATTAAAGTGATTAAGCGCTAATCTGATATAATCATAATGATAATACACCAGGTGCACACGGGGTGTTACAGTTTGAGTCATTCTTGAGCAAGAAATCTTTCAAGATTAAGGAAAGCTGATTTTGATTTTGTTATTCAACCTGTTCTAATACTTCATACCGCATTGCATTCTTTGGATCATCAGGTTGTTTCTCTCTTTAATCTAATTATAATTTTCGTTTTAGATTTTGATTGTATATTGGCTATTGTAATTGGGTTCTTACTTGTAACTAGAGAAGGGGTTCTCTAGGTGAAAGAACTGAATAGTGTTCTCAGGTTCTTGTCTCTTAGAATCTAATAGGGTTTTATATTTTTCTACTTTATCTAGGGTTGATAAAGGGAGACATTGTAATTGAATGTAAGAACTAGAAATTATAGTAATGGAACTCTAACCTAGTGTTGGTTGGAAGAAACTGGATGTAGCTTCATGGTTTTGAAGTAAACCAGTATAAATCACTTGTGTGTTGATTCTCTACCTCTATTCCCATTATATTGTGTGTTTATTGATTCTATTATCTTGGATGTCTAACTCTATTTTTTGAGCTATTGAATCCCTTGGGCTGAGCATTTGATTGAATAAGTTTTTTGTTTTAGTTTTTTGAAAAGTGATAAAGATCCTAGGCAACTCTGATTTTGATTAAAGAAATTTTTTTAAAATACCAAGGTTTAACCAATTCACCCTCTTGGTTAAGTGTGAAGTGTTCCAATCATTTTCATAAATAATTCGGAAGCAAAAATATAATGATGTCATCATACATCAATAACAATACCATATTTACATTTATGTATGGTAAATACTCACATCATACAACTAGAGGAGCAAATAAGTCATATGCATATATCTCCATAATGGCTGTACAAAAATAAGGTATCTCATAGCCTGTGCTCTCAACATACATCAATATCTCTCAAGATATACAACATATACATAATGTACATCAACTGTGCATCTTCCCCTCAAGGGTTCAAAATACAGACATAACAAAACAATGAGCAAACATGCTCTCAAAATAATATACCTAAGGTTCACACAGAACCATATCCCTACTCGGACCTTTTGCCCTGGGATCCATCAACCGCTCGCTGAGCATCACCTACAAAATATAATCCCCAACAGGGGTGAGATACAATCTCAGTAAACTCAGGGTTCTTGGAGGTCTCTCCTCCCCCTGGTTCACTTCCATGACATATAGCATCAAAATTGACATCACACCATCTAGCCATCACGACTCTCATCAAATACATCACATGTATATCACAACACAAGTGTCATTCCGTTGGGCGTTACCAACATCGGGAATGCAACACAGATATAAGAGAAGATCATCTACTTAAGGGCACATTCTCCATATCACATTGCCTGAGGAAGATCATCCACTTAAGGGCACATTCTCTCAAACATACAACATATATAACATTGCCTGAGAAAGATCATCCACTGAAGGGCACATTCTCTCAGGACTTTATACAGACGTATATGGCTCTTCCAAGAGAAGATCATCCACTTAAGGGCACATTCTCTTAGGTTTTCTACTCATATAACTGACCACGAAGAGTTGTTCCATATGACTTTGGCTCTTCGGGAAGTCCATACTTAGTCTATTCTACTGGCCAGAGAATCTCATCAATCATACAACATATCATCACAGTGTACATCATATACATGTTCTCAGTAAAAAGCAGTAACACACAATTTCAATACCACATGCATCATGACATACAATAATCATCACTCCCTCGGAGTATGGTAGAACACAATCAATGGGAAACACTCCCAAGAACAAAGAACTTACCTGCTCTAAGTGCTACACTGGTTCTCCCGGCCTCGTGGTCACAGCCACCAATAACCTCTGTATCACGCCCTACATAAAGGCATACAAACAATCAATAACGATTCTCAACCGTTAGAATGAAAAGAAACGCTATTCTTTTCCATATAACCTCTTTTTCCTCTATTTTCAAGTTATAAGGACTAGTCACCTAATTGGTGACTTACAGACCCTAGTAGGATCTATCTTGACTTATCCAAGACACTAGAGTCTCCCTAAGACTCTGCATAAACCAATCTAAAGAGTTTAATGCTTTATCCATGCCACATTGCTATAATTATCAAGGTGGCTAAAACGGTTACTTCAACACATTTTCACCATTTATATAGTCTCCTAAACATTTCTTGTGAAGGCACCAAGGCCCAAACACACCATA
Organism: Glycine tomentella; assembly: GCA_007407185.1. Classification (NCBI taxonomy): domain Eukaryota; kingdom Viridiplantae; phylum Streptophyta; class Magnoliopsida; order Fabales; family Fabaceae; genus Glycine; species Glycine tomentella. The sequence goes on along the minus strand of PYAF01005080.1, from coordinate 91,233 downwards.
ATATCATCAATTTAACCAATATTCTTCCTACACATACATTCCTCATAACCCAACTTCCAAAATCCATAAAAATTATATTTCAAGGTTAAACCTTCATCACAACAACCTCCTAAGCATACTTTTCCAAAGGACCCAAGCCTAATTTCAGCTCTAACTCAAATGGGTCACTATTCATCTCAAGAACAAATTCTTAAATAATCGGTAAAACTTGTGTTTCTTACCTCTAAAACGACAAGGAAGGCTAGAGGACTTCTTCCCTAAGCTTGAAAGTCATTAAAACGCCTCATTTCCCGTCAAAATCGAAACTTTGTGAAGTTCCCTAGAGAACGCGATCTCTTCGTTTAATGGTTTTCAAGGAAAACTGATGTTGGAATCTAGCTTATTGAGTAGTTTCCTTTAACTTTCATTTTGGATGCAAAGGGTTTTGGTCAATGATTGAGTGGTTATGAAGCTTCTCTAGTTCATCAATGGAGGAAACCAAAGAAGGAAGAAGAGAATGAGGTTTTGTGAAGAAGAGATTGAGAAATAGGTCACTTAAGTGATTACAGCCCGCGTATAAAATGAGAATGAGATAAGATAACTCTTTAACATCCATGTTAAAAATATGTATATCAAACAAATTTTCAGCAACATAATTAAACATCACAAAATGATCGTGATGAAACTAATAAAATTTTGATATTCTGAATCCACCATATCAAAATACTAGATTATCCTAGGTTAACGAAAACTCTAATACCAATACATTACCATTACTCCATTAGGATCCATTCTATATATATGCTTTCCTAGGCAACAACTTGTGTGTCCAAACTCATTGAATGTTTTAGTTATAAGAATTTCGTGCTACAAAATAAAATAAATTTATTATAATACTGAGTTATATATTTACACGACCAAAAAATTTATCTTTAAAAATTAAAAATTAGACGAAAAAACATGTGCTAACCTTAGATGGATCAACTTTGGCAGAAAATGTCTTGAACCACTTAGTGAAAATACTATTGTTAGGTATCATCCTATAAAAAAAAAAAAAAAACAAACAAACAAACCTTGTTCTTCTTCTATTTTCTCTTTCTTGCTCTTCAGATATTTTGGATGAAAATTAACATTATGATAAAATTACTCTACATGGTGTCATTTGTTTAAATAGAATAAGAATATAATAAAAAATAAATTTCAAAAATATATTGAAAAAATAGCATATAAAAAAATATATGTTGTAGAGACAAAGTTGTATTTTTGTGCTTTAATTTTTTTGTTCCTTATCAAAAGATGGCTTGTTGAACTTTACTGCCAAAGTCTTTTAATATCTTCTGTCTAATTTAATTTGAAAGTTTCATGTATAAATGACAATATACTTTAAAACAAATGTGAATAAACATTCACACAACACAGAACAATACAAAGATAGCAAAAATGAGGGAGAAAAAAAATTTAAAAGTAATTACACCTCCAAATACTAAAATTGTCAAACATATCCATTATTGAAATTGTCAAAACAACAAATCAAATAACCCGAAACAAAATCGTATAACAATGAAAAACGAACATAAAAAAGCAAACAAAAAAAATTAAGGAAAAAATACAATAAAATTAATTGAAGAATTTTGCACTTGAAATCAATGGAAGTATTGAAAAGAGAATATGAACCAAGGAGAAACAAGTAAAAAAAAAAAGAAGAAGAAATGAAAGGAGAATCACAAATTTCACAACCATAAAGAGAAAAAATAAATATCCAAGTGAAAGATCCACATTAAACCAAATAAAAAAATTAAATCTTAAGAAAATAAGAGAAAATCTGAAATATATAAAAAGAAAAAATAAAAGGAAAAAGCATAAACACAAATCTGATTGTTAAAAAGATGAACAAATTTGAAACCAAAGATGATAATGAACCTATGGAGTGAATTAGAACACACATGAAAAATATTATAATATCACAAATAGTAATTAAAAGAAAAAAAATTATTCTATAAAAACTACTTATAATTTTAGGAGACACGTATAGATAAAATTTGGTGTAATTTGACCTTTATTGAGAGAAATGCTAATGGATTACATAAATTGAACCTATATTTATAGAGAAAAAAATATTAACCTATAAAATAAAATGTAAATATTCAATTTTTATACTAGAGTATGTTTGGATGAAATATTTTAAAATCTCAAGAAATTTAAATGATATTCATTAATATATTAATTTTATCTACAGAACTTTTTTTTTTTTCATTCATTGCTAATCATTCTCAATGAAACCGTACCTAGTATTTTGATTTTCAATTCCCACATTAATTTTAAAATGTTATTTTTTTAAGTTCATCGTTGCAAAGTTTTTCTATTGGCACAACTCATTATTATCAAATTATTTTTCCAAAACCACCCCCACGCATTTTCTTTTATATTCCAAAACTATCCTATCTTTCTCTATTTATATATATATATATATATATATATTAAATATAATAAGGCTTATTTATTTTAAAATCTTTTTAAATAACACCATACTTATATATTAAAAAAACTAAGCCAAATCTTTTAAAATAGTTTAAAATCTTAATTCAACTCATCCTCTTTTACAAGATTCTTACGACAAATAATTCACTAGGAAATCCTATGCTTATTTTTTTTTTTCAGATTCAATCGCAATAAGTTTTTGATAAAAAGTTTAGAAATAGAAGAATGAATATAATGAAGTGCGCAGCTTATCAACTACCTTATCATCTCTTACGCCTCTCCCTCCATTTTTAACAGTCACCAACTTCTCTCTCTCTCTCCCCCTCGCATACAAATGGCCTTAGCTTCCTTCTCCAATCTCTGCACACAACACTTGTTCTCTCACTACAACCACCCCTCTCTACAAACCTGCACCATCACAATCCGCCATGGATCTCTCATCTTCTTCCCTTCCAAGCTCAAACATTGCGCTTTCATCACGTCCACCGCTCATTTCCTCCACACTACAGCCAAATCTATCTCCAGGGCTGGTCCAAGGGTAAAACAACTAAAGCTCAAAGCCCACCAACAACAAAAATTACTATTAATTTTATTATAAAACAAAAAACCTCATATGTTGACAAGAAATCTATGTATGTTGGTAAAAAAGACCTACTAAATCTCTATCACATTTAAAGTAAAATGTTTCTCTTAAATTTTGCTTTAGATTGGGCCGCCCTTGGCCATCTCCTCAGCCGGGGATGGTGGCAGGTCGTCAGGGAGCGGCGGCGACGGCCGAAGTGGCGGCGGCGGTGATGAAGAGGAGGAGGAGAGGGACCGCAATCGGGAAGAGGTGATGGTGGCGCTGGCTGAGGCTGGCAGGTCGCTGGAGAGTTTCCCGGAGGATTTGGCGGCGGCGGTTACGGCAGGGAGGGTGCCGGGTTCGATAGTGCAGAGGTTGTTCCAGTTGGAGGAATCAGCTGTTTTGGGGTGGTTTCTCAGGTTCGGAGGCTTCAGGGAAAGGTTGCTGGCAGATGATTTGTTCTTAGCTAAGCTTCTCATCGAGTGTGTTGTTATCATCTTCACCAAGGTTTTCCTTTCATCCAACTTAATTTCTTCTTCTTTTTTTATTTTTATTTTTTATGAACAAAGTAATTATATTGTAAGCGTCTTGTTAGTTTTTCAAATCCGTTTTAATCCTTTTAATATTTCTTTGAGATTTTTTTTATTTAAATTTCATGGTTTTACTTTTCCTATTTTTTAATTAAAATATTTTATCATTTACTTTTAAAAATTTATAATTCTAATTCTGTTAGTCAATTTCAGATTTAATTGTGTATTTTTTAATTCTTTTACTTTAATAAATTAAGTTTTTAATTAAAATAATTAAAAAAATTTATCATCTAAATAATAAATAAACACGTGTTAATTAATAAATACAAATTACATGACTAAATATTTGAAATTGACCAAATGATTGATTTTTTAAATAATAGATTTTTTAAAAAATTAATAAAAAACAAAATATCTTAATTGAAAATGAAGAATTAAAATTCTAAAATTTTTAAAAGTGAAAAATGAAACATTTTGATTAGAAAATAAGGAATCAAAAATATAAATTTAAAAGAAATAGAAAACGAAAATTACTTTTTAATCTTTATTTTATGTCTAATTACTCTTTTTATAGTATACTGTAATGGTAAATAGATTGGTTGTAATTATTTGTTTTTTCTTAGAAAAAAATTATCAGTATTAGTACATTAATTCTCCTTTTGGATGGGAGAGGGAAAAAAATGCGCTAATGAATGTTACTTTTTTTCTTGTCGTTTGGGCATTCCCTGTTTATTTTCATTTGCAATTATGTTGCATGATCTCCTTGAAAGCCTCTAAAAAAATATTTTAGTTTATATATGAACTTCTGACCAGAAAATCAGCCACGCACATCCAAATGCAATGATTGTAATATCCTTCTGATTACTATATTATGCCCAAATCATAATAAGTAATTAGAAGATGTTAACTTTTGTAACGTAAATTTTTTTTTAACCAAAATCGATTGAGTTACGCTTATATATATATATATAGAGAGAGAGAGCCTGTAGAGACTTTTTGGTCTCTTTAGTAAATTACAACCTAATAATAACTTGTAAATAATATTCCCTATAATAATAGTAATGTCCATATATTACAAAGCATATAACAAAATACTACAAGTCCATAACATTAAAAGAAATCTTCTAACTTGTCTTCGCTTTGGAGTTCCTCCTTTTGATTTACCTGTCTGAAATGACACGGGAACATACTAAAACAGTGAGAATTCCAAAGAACTCCCAGTAGGTGAAAATTTGCTTATCATACAGTGTCATCGTCATCATTCCAGCTATTTCGGTTTATTAAGAAAACATGTGAACAATTATAGATTATTTTTAATTTCATAAACATATAACCCAAAGTAGATTCATTTTATTCACAAACACTTAAAAATAATCTCATACTTCATCATTATTGCAAGCATCATTTTCAATCATGTCAATGCATAGCTTACCTTTATTATTTTTCCTCTTTAATACCCTAAACTAGACAATGAGCTCATTACTAGACTTAGGTTGCTCCCGCAGGGTCGTGCTCAGCTCAACTGTATCACCCTTTAGGGTCCCATAGGGTCGTGCTCAGCTTAACTGTATCACCCTTGGGTCAATATGTCTTTCCCGCAGGGTCGTGCTCGGCTTAACCGTATCACCCGTTGGGTACCATCAGGGTCGTGCTCAGCTTAACTGTATCACCCTTCAGGTATTATCTTTCTTTAGTCTTTCCCTCAAGGTCGTGCTCGGCTTAACCGTATCACCCTTTGGGCATCATCAGGGTCGTGCTCAGCCTAACTGTATCATCCTTCAGGTCTTATCTTTTTATCTTTCTTAATGCACATGACATGCAAAGCTACATGACTTATGTCATACAATTATGTCACAAAACATCAAGATTTCATCATCACAAAAGAAAATCATATCAAAGAACATCATAACAACAAGATTTCTTACTACATATGATTCGGTTCTTCCTATAATCTATATTCATCTAATAGTCATTACTAAACTTTCTGAAAAGGTATCACATGCCTCAATTGGAGTTATAAAACTCTAGATATAATATTTTACAAATAGAACTTCAAATCTACCAACAGTCTCAAAATTTCACACTAACACCTCCTAGTGTTTTAACGATTTCAAGCAGTAAACAATATAGTTTTAGTTGAAATTTTTATATGTTATAGTTGACATCTAGATCTTTAATTCCATATATCATACACCTAGTTTGAATAAGAAATGAGGGAGAAATAAATTTTTCAAAACAGATGGCAGAAGTTGTTTGGGTGTGGACAATAGTTTCGGATAGCTTGAGTTAAAATAAATTCTGGGCATGATTCACTATTCAGTTTTGTCCCATATTTTAGGACAACATAGAGGACGTCTCAAGCTTTAAAATGAGTGGTCAAACATCTCATTTGGTTAAGTATAGAGGGAGATATGGAAATTTTAAGACAGTCCAAAATTCAGCTTACAACCATACGAATTATCTCAAGAATCTAATGATAAATGAAACTAATTTTCACCTACCTCAAGTGAGTTTAAATCTTGAAAATAGAATGGATAAATAGCTTCCTTCCTTCCTTCTTTCCTTCGGAGAATCCTCTAAGAGATGAAGCCTTGATATCCTTCTTCTAAGCTTGTCAAAACTCTTCCTAAAGTTGCTAGGTTTCTCACGAAATTTTGTCAAGATGGTGGAGTTTCTTTCTTACTTGTTTTAGGCTTAGAAAAGAGAAAGATGAAAATGAAATGGAAAGGATTCAAGGGAGGGTTTCAAGTGAGAGAAAGAGGTGTAGGAAGTATCTTGAAAATGAATTCTATTCAAAGCCTTCATCCTTTATATAGTAGTTGGAAGCTAAAAAATCTCCTAAGTCATTATGGCTAACTTTCCACATGCTCCAATCACAATAGTCCTTGTTTTTCCTCCATACAAGTGTCCCATTCTTGAAAATTCTCCCTTCTTCTTGTATGTGCACGTGGAAGAACTAGGATTAGGGAAAAATGGTGTTTTTCTTCATTCTTCATTCTTGAATTTATCTCAAAACCCGTTTTAGCAAAATAGTGGTTCTGGATTCGTTAACCGTTGGATCTCCTTAAACTTTTAAAGGTATACTCCTATCTCACATATATAACTTTTGACCGTTGGGATCTTTGAAATAATGTCTAGAACTATCCACGTGTTCTACCAAAGGAGATAAGAGAAGATTTTTCTTCTCATCTTGTATACATATTCCAAGTGTCCACCACTTGTCTTCTTCATGAAGCTTGTCTTTACAAGTGGCTTATTCATAAATCTTCTTCCCTTTTCTACATCATTCCACATGTGAACTTCAAGCTTAAGGGGTAGGATGACAAGTTTTTCTTCCTTTTATGCCTTTACATATCATTTCTGATACTAAAGTAAAATCTAATTCCCACTTTTGGTTTTCCACATGGTAATTTCTTGTATGAAGTCAAATTTAATTTGAATTCTTTCACCTAAAATAATGTGAAATAATAGAATCCTAGAGATCTCCACAAATTATCTTCAATAACTTATAACCAATTTCTACTATACAAACCTCAAGCACAAGATTGCCTTATCCAATTGGTCTATTCTTCTTCTGACCATCAAAATTACTAAACCATTTTATTGAGTAAATTTGGACATCCTACAATTGAGAGAAAATTCCACAGAATCTCAAAGGGTATTTGATCATTTCTGGCTGGAAGGGTATTATGGTAAATTTATCATTCATCCTAAGGGTATATTTGTCATTTTCACCATAAAATATCTAGTCAAAATATCTAAGGGTATTCTTGTCATTTCCAAAATATCCAAGGACATTTATGTAATTTTCCTCCTTAAAATATCTAACTAAAATATCTAGGGGCATTTTGGTAATTTTTAAAAATATCCAGGGGTATTTATGTAATTTTTACTTTAAAGGCATTTTTGTAATTTATGGTTTAAGGGAATGGCAATATGGTCATTTCTCTTCAACTAAATTTTCTATCCAAGTATCATCATACTTCCACAATAGGAATTTAAGATATAATTTTGAGGATGTTACAATGATGACATATACTTAGCTTATTCTTGAGTTTTAACATTAAAGATAGTTCTGTCATTTTTCTAATGGTTAAATGTTTTAAAGAATTTTTATCAGATAAGTTTAACTTGCTTTTTTAATCTTTAGAATTTAAACAGTTATTTAAGTACCAAATAATCTAGTTCAGAAATTGTTGTAAATTTTTTGATAATATCTTCAAATTTTACAAATAAAAAATCATTCTTTATATTCCGTCACCACAAACCAATGACAATTTATGAATGTGAACTAAAGGTTTTTTTCGGCAGAGGATATAGAGCATTTTATTTAGATCTAGTTACAGATTTTGAAATCATCGCTTTAATGAGAGGGTGCTCCTATTTGAAACCAAGTGATTAGTGTACGAATGCCATACTGCTATAGCACGTCAAAGTTTAATAATTTTTAAACTTTGGTTTTATCTCTTTAGGTTGAAATTTGAATCACTATACTTGTATTTTGTATAAATATTATTTGTTTGACCTAAAAAAATGGCACATGGCAAAGTAAGATGATATTATCAATTTATACGAATTAAGTATATAATTATATATGTTTCAAATTGTAGTTGATCTTTAGTTGTAAAATAAGTTATATTAACAGAAAAATATTCATCTTATAATAGTTTTTTGACACTATTTTTAACGGAATAATTTTCGTACCAATACTATAATTTGAAATAATATTATGAATTAACCATAGCCTTCGAAAACATGGTTTGAGATTTTCACCTGTCACCTAACAAATAAAACATAATTTCCATACACAACCGTCCCATGAATATAATTATTAATACTTAATTAGTGACTTTTAGCTGAGCATCTATCATACAAATATTGATCAATCTGTAATGGATATCCTGTGTGCTTTTCAGGCTGCTGCAGAATTGGAGCGCCGTAAAGAAAAATTCACTGAGGAGCTGGATTTTGTTGTTGCTAATGTGGTATGCTTATCAACAAGATCTTTTTTCATTAGTTATTTAACACAATATATTATTCTAGTTTTTATAATTTGGTGTTACGAGAAATGCTAGTAAAACTTTATAACACACACTTCTTTAAATATATTTTATGTGATTAATTAAAATTTATTAAAAATAATAAAATATGAGAGAGAATCACTAAATAAAATGATCCATAAAATTTGTTATTTTCAATAAATTTTTACTAATTAATAAGAAATAGTATATTTTTAGAGTAGTATATCAGAGAGCCCTTATGGTAAGTCCCCGATCAATAAACCTACAAAATCCTTCAAATTGTATATGATACAATCCAAATAATATAGACATACATTCCTTAATTTCCATCCCAAATATTTTCAATTTTTTCGTAAATTTTATCAAAAACATTTCATGAGTTTAGTGTCATTCTTCATCAAATCACATGAATCAATTTAGCAATACTGAAATTTTGTTCTTTATACTGAATTACATGAAATTTTAACTAATCCCATGTATAAAATACCTACTATGAAAAGAGGAAAAAATAAAATAGAATTTTACACTCAATTTTGAAGGAAGGAATTTGCAACAAAATAAACAAATAGAATCGGAAGTCTAATCTCAAGATGGAAATGAATTGAAAAATTCGACGTGAATTTCAAGATTTTTTATTTTATTTTAAGGAATATAAAAAAATGTATATTATTTCTATCATTATTATGATATTCCATATTTCAATTCAATTGGATATCAGAAAAAATGAATTCGGGATTGTAAAGAAAAGAAATATTTTTAACTATTTTTTTGGAGAATGTATTCCTAACATTTCTCTTGATCAATCTCATAGTTACAATGACCTTTTATCCTCTATTTAGAAACATGCCCTTTTAGATCCTACCCCCACACCACTTTTAATCTATATTAGTCCTCATTATACAAACTAAAAGAAATTAAAATGATATGTGTAGGGACTATAAAAAAATTAAAAATGGTATGTGCAGGAATTTAAAGGAAATATTTTTTTGTAAATATTAAATGAGTAATTAAACATACTTTTAAGACAACAAGGATTGTATATTGATAGTGTAGAAAATTTTATATAGTCATCCAATCACAACTCATTATGAGTATGTTTGGATGTAAGCTTCTCTAAAAATACTTCTAGAAGAAGAAATTGATGACTACCAAGATATGCATGTTTGGCTTGGATCATTTCCGGATTGCAAACTTCAAGACTCCATGAATTTTGGTTGAAAATCCAAATAGAAAAATGGAGAAGATTAAGGAATGATTAGGAATGACGTCATAATCCACAAACGGAACGATAAGTCGTAGGAGGATTCGCCACAAAGGAAAACTTTCTTGATGAGAATCGATTTGGTTTCAATCAAGAACCAACAAGAGACTAAGCTCTCAATTCAAGCACATGCTTAATTTCTATTAATCAAAGTTAACCAAAAATAGCAAAGTCCGAGTATTTATATGGCTAGGCCTCTAATAAACACCTAAAAACATAAGTTTATGCTTATTTGCAGAAATATCAAAACCCATTACAAAAATAACAAAAATATATAGAAGCACTACGATTTTAATGAAAGTAATCGATTAATACGACTTGTAATTGATTAAAACAAAGCGTTCCAGCGCTGTGTAATCGATTACAAGAGATGGTAATCAATTAAATCAGTGTGTTCCAGTCCTGTGTAATCGATTACAGGAATCTGGTAATCGATTACAGGAATCTAGTAATAGATAACATAAATCTGGTAATCTATTAAAACAGACAAGACTTCTTTTGTGTTTGCACTGAGTTGTCACCAAAGGAAGTGCTTCAAGCTCTCCTTCTAGACCTTTGACTTGAAATGAACCTCCATCATCATGATCCTTAAATAGTCCTCTATCAAGAAGAAAAAAAATGAAATGAGCTTCTCCATAAGTTAAAATGAGTTTTTCATTAGCTCATTTATAGATCTCATCTCATCTTTTCGAGAAACTATATTGGTGAGGTTCTAAAAATTAGCTAATGAAAAATTTATTTTTGCTTATGAAAAAGTTCATTTCATTTTTTTCTTCTTATTTTCTTCTTTTAAAAGTTCTTTTTAAGAAGCTTACCCAAACATACTTTTTATATGAGTTTGTTAACTTTTATAATAATTATCTTAAAATAATTTAAACGATAATGTATTATTAGATGACAATATAAAATTATTTTATACCATAAATACATTCACATTAAACTCTACTTTTAATGTGTCAGCTCTATCTTTTCTAGGTATGTGCCGAGTTCTTGAACTACGCTTGATGCCTTAGCTAGTTTTCCAATTCGCATATTTAGATCAACAAAATGGTAGAATCATATTTTTCAAAAAGATCTTGAGTGGTAAAAAATATTGATTTAATAATTTATCTATTTATGCCTACTCTATAGAAAGCCAATCCACATGTTGTTTGTTTACTTTTCATCCCTAGAAGCTGTCTGGTCACTAATCATATTTTAATCAATTTGTATGTTATCCACATATATATATATATATATATATAAGGGAACCACCTAATTCAGTTTTTAAATTTATCTTAGGTAACAGGCATTGTAACAGGTTTTGTGCTTGTGTGGTTTCCTGCACCCACTGTTTCTCTCAAACCTCCTCTTGCAGTCAGTGCTGGACCCATTGCTAAATTATTCTATGGTTGTCCTGATAATGCTTTTCAGGTTACCACTCTTTGATTTTCTTCATTTCTTCTTTTTCTATTTTATATTTGGCTTAAATATATTTGAGATCTTTAATATATATTTATTTTTTATTTTGAATATTTGATAATTTTTCATTATTTTGAATCTCTTATATATTAAAAATTTTGTTACAAGTTCTTGTCATCACTTAAGTGATGACATCAGACATTATCTCAATGACTCTTCCAATATATATTAATCATTGGGATTGTGTCATATGATCACTTAATTGACGGTGGAAACCCAAAACAAAACTTTAAATATATCAATTACTCAAAATTATGATTTTTTTAATCAAAAACTCAAAATAAAAAATAAATATGTACAAGGAATCTAAAAATTATTTAAGCATTTTGATTTGAGTTATAATTGTTACAGTGGTTCCGTAAATAAAAAAAAATGTTACAGTGGATCATGACTAGAAGTTGATCATCTCTACAGGTGGCTTTACCTGGAACATCGTATACCCTTCTACAAAGAATAGGTGCTATAGTGGTATGTGTTGGATCATTTAAAGCAATTCACATAATTTTTTCCTAATAAAATGAGGATCATCTCCATCTCTTATGCAGCGGAATGGCGCAAAGCTATTTGTAGTTGGCACCGGTGCTTCATTGGTAAATTAACATATTATTTGTTTACAAAAATACCCTTTTTGCTTGTTATAGGATTTTGGTAAATTCTTAAAAATTTCTCCACCACTTTGAAAGTTGCTCTTGGTCCTTAAAATTGGAATTCTGCTGATCTTCGAAATATACAGGAAAAAATTTTAGGTTAGCCTTCACTAGTTTCATTGTTTTGATAGTTAGACTAAGTTTTTAATGGCCATTGGAGACAGGGATAATAAGTATCATATTTCTTAAAAATTTACTTTGTTTCTCCGTATTTCTCTATATTTTGTGTGTGCATATAATGCTTGTTTTGAGACTATGTATGTAGCCAGCAGATGACATGGAATTACCTCACCTAGAACCTAGAAGACATGGAAAATAAAAACTAAGAAAGTATATATATAAAGGAATAACAGCTAAATACCATATAAATAAAGATAAAACATATAAATTTGAGTTTTAAAGTTTTCCATTAAAATATGATGTAAAATTCACTTATATTATTGTTTATGGTCTATTGGTGTAAATCTCTTCCGTGTTATAATTTCCCTTAGTTGTACAACAATTACCAGAGCTGATGGTTCGACTTTATGACCGCCGACTTAGATGGGTATATAATGGAGTTAGTGAGATCCATAGACATGGGGATTTCTTATATTGAAAGTTTTCCTAGCGAATGAGTCCATGCATGAAGATAAGACAATGTGTCCCGTGGTCATGGCTTGATGGAGAGCGCGGTGGTGCGACGGTGCAAGGTATTCATGTTGGCGGCAATGGAAAGATAGGTCGAGATAACTACAATTAAGATCTAAGGACTACCATTGGTTACTCATAGATTAAAAATGACTTCCGCTTGAGGGAGAAATTCTTATGGGAAAAAGATACACATTTGAGGAAGAGATTATTGAAGTACAAGTGTGAGGTGAAGTCTCACATCGAATAAGAAAAAAAAAAAAGTTAAACACCATATAATTGAGAATAAAACCCATAAATATAAATCCCACAACAATAAGTTCATATGCAGAATAATAATATAGAAGGAAGTTTATATTATACTAATTACACTTGTCTTAACTACCCATTCCCTAGAGGAAACGGTTTCTATCATACTAATTACACTCATCCTGCTTGACTGATACTATTTTCTGTACGACATTCTTCAACGATGCCTATGATTATAGTAGGAAAATCTTAGCATATCATGTGATGAAGTTCAATATGCAGAGTAATGTAAAGAAACTGTAAAAATTAAAACAAATAATCAGAATATCCATGTATCCATACGTAGCGTGACCGGTGGAAATGCCTTTTCAGGTTGGTATAGGAATAACAAATGTATTGATCAATGTACAGAAGGCTGTTAATAAAACATTTACTGCCGAGGCTGAGAATTTACCTGTAATATCAACCAGTGTAGCATATGGAGTTTACATGGTTGTAATTAGCAACCTCAGGTATTCCATTTACATAACTACAATAATTGTGTTTTACCCTCATCTTTCTACTAATTTTGTAGTATTCTTTGAGAATTTGACATCCCATCAAGAGAACAGAAGTTGTGAATAGATGAATTGATTGCACTCTAAGTTACTTTCATGTGTTAATTGAGTATCTAAATAGTATGGTTTACTAATAAAGTGTGATATGATTGATAGATAATCTTGTTCCTGGGTTTGGATTTGATCACATACTCCATGAGTATGAAAAAGTAATTATTGGGAGAGATTAATCTTTTAAATGAATTTAGTATCTAGAAAGGTTAGTCAATGACTTTCTACCGAGGAATACTTTGTACACAAAAAAAAAAAAATAGTGTGGATTTTCCGAGATAAAACACCTGATATTTTGGAAGACTCACTTTCTGGGTTAGGCATCCAGACTTTAGGAATGAAATACCCTGCACTGTTATGAATTTTTTTTGGAGTGCATGTTTTTTTTTTGTTGATTAGGAGTGCATATATGTTGTGCATTTGAAATCGATGAAAACTGCAGTTGTTACCCAACAGGAAGTTTCTAATACTATACAAAGGCATTATTAATTTGAAACCTGCTGTTATTTTTATTTATCTTAGTTAGGGATTTGTCCACCCAGCTTGTTTGGTAAATGAAGTAATTTATTGGCGTAATTAAGTGTTTAATTTATCCCTCAATATTTTATATTTTTTACAGAACGATTTGTTTGGAGCAACAAAAAATTTAATTTAGCCTAATTTATTAAACGACGAACTGGATTACAACAAGAAGGTTAACAAAATTATAGATCTTTTTCTGATACTAACAATGGGATTAAGGAAATTCCTTTAATGCCAGGATCAGGTAAAAAAACCCAATTGACAATGAAGAGAAACTAGTATATGCTGTTCCAAAATATCTTCCAGCTGGAAAAGCTAGTGATTTTAATGGTGTCATTACTTTGCAAGTAGGAAAAATTATCCACTGGTGGTATCCTGTCACAGTTGCAAAATTTGTAGAAAATGAGGATCTATGCAAGTTAGAAAAAAAATTAAATATCTTTTTAATTCTTATAATTTATTTATTTTTCTTTTTATCTTTGCAAAAAAATTTAGTTCTTATAAATTATATTTATTTTATTTTTAATTTTCAAAACACTTAAAATAATGCTTTAAACAATGTTATCTAAAATATTATAAAGACTAAAAATAAAAAAACATAATTTGTAAGAATTCAAAGTAAAAAAATAAATTTGCAAAAGACGAAAAGTAAAAAAAATTAAACTGTAAGGATTAAAAAAATTTGTTTAAAAAACACACAAAACAACCTCTTTGTTAAGGATTTGTCTTTGTGCTCAGGTACCAAGTACTTGCAGGAATTATTGAACAACGGATTCTAGAGCCACTACTATACCGAAACAAGCTTATACTAACCACAGCATACTTTACTATTAGAACTGCCAATACCTACTGGGGTTCGCTACTGTAAGATATTATTGATTTAGCTCAATTTTTCTCTATTCATATGCACCATAACTCCATAAGCATTCTCTTTCTTTTCAGTCCTATTCATTACTTGTTACACATTTGTGAGTAGGTGGGTGGATTTTGCTCGATGGGTTGGAGTCCAGAAGATAAAGGATTGAGCATTATTTTTTGCCATACTGCAAACCAAGTATATTGATTCATTGACAGAACTTCAAATGGTTGGTGATTAAATTTGTTCCCTTTTTTTTTTTTTTATTTCTTTTACTCTCCCTTAAGCAAAATTGTGCATTTGTCAGTAACGAACATCAGCAAGTAAATAAACCTCCATCTTGTCTAGTTGACCTTAGCATATGGCAATACATGCAGGTAGTGAACTATACAAGATCCATTTATCATCATTCATCATCAGTAACTAGTAGGGTTACTCATGCACATTTTTTTTTTCAATTTGTGATCATTTTAATTAAATATGAATACAATATACATCGAAAGTTTTTTTTTTTTTTCTAAAAAAAAAAAATTAATGAGAGATTTCAGTGATCATAATTTAACAAACACATAAAGATGAAGAACCTTGAATTTATTAATAGTTATTTGACCAATGAAAAATATGAAATAGACGTCAAATTATATTTTTTTTAACACATCAGGGCTAAATCATCTTACCAAAATTTAAATTCGTGATGTTCATCTTCAAAATTCTTCATTCTTTTTAAGATAGAAAAGGTGAAATTACTTGTTTCAAATTATAATGTTTGAGAACATTTTTAATTCCCTAAACTAATTCTGTATTGGTATCAGAATGTTGCCAGAGACTAATGTCAGTTATATCACATGTGTCGACTAGAATTTGAGGTGTTGATCCAATAATATTGATACATAGGATTGGATTTTTGGAATCCAACACAAGTTGCGAGGACGAAAAACATATTCAAAATTTTACAGGAATGAATTCCAAACATTTCAATATTTATACGAACGAAAAACATATTTTAGCTATCTACAAACTATATTACCATAATATAAAAATTAAAATTTATGGATATGTAAATTTTTTATTCCCAATTGTATTTGTACTTTTTTATTCAATCTTTCTCCATTAATTACTCTAATTAAGGATCTACAAACCACAAAAATTGAAGTGACATTATAACTTTAAATAAATATTTGAATATATTAGTGATAAATTGTTAATAATTTGCTATATTAAAAATCTATTAAAAAATTAAGTTATTAATATAAAATGATTTACATTGGAAGAGGCAAAAAAATGGTTTTTAAAATGATTTACGTGTGCTATGTATTTATTATTGGGAGATTTATAAAATAATTTAACTTAAAATAAATTATATCCTATGATTAAACCTGCAACTTACCAATTATAAAAAGATTGGCATTAATCATATATTATAAATACATTAAGGTCAATCTTTTTATATCATATTATTACATTGGGCAACATTTGACGTAACAGATCTTAAAACATACTCACAGTCAGTGGCGGACTCAAAGGGGGGCCTGGTGGGGCCTGGGCCCCCCCAAAAATAAAAATCATTATTAGACTATAAAGGGTATTCTTTAAGACAAAAAATAGTCATTAATCTCATTGTTATAAAATGAGTCAGGTCTCGCTTTGCAAAGTCACAGCTTCATGTTAGTAGTACAGCTACAGCAAACTCACCTTAAGATCCACGGGAAGCCAACTCCTCCTTCATCCAATTATCCAATTATTATGTCTATCAATTTGAATTGGGCCCCCCCATGCTCAAAATCCTGGGTCCGCCACTGCTCACAGTGAAAAAAAAAACTAATGAAAAATGTCGATCTTGGCGACTTCAAATTGCCACCAGTACCATGTTACTTATTATAAGCCTTGAGTTTGAAATATTTTTCTAGTGATAAGAGTCATTTCCATGTCTGCAATTATAAACTTGTCTATGTGTTAGTTGGTAATAGTTTCAAATAAAGCCAAATCTTTATTATGAGTTAATGGAAATGAGAACAAAAAGGGGTAAAAGGACATAAAAAAAAGAGATAATAAACACTATACAATTAGATATAAAAAAACCAGTCTAGATTTGACATACTTGCAAAATGGAATTCTTAAACGCATATCCTTTATAATCTTTCTAAAGTTGCAAAAGAAAATGGAAGTAAAATTGAAGAATCATAAAAGAAATATTACACACAAATGAAAACTAACCCTATATTACAAACACCCATGCCCCCCTTTGTAAATTTTTTTCTCCAAAACTTGTGCCCAGTTGAAGGGTGGTTATGTGATAATTTTAAAAAAATTAGAAATAAATCACTGAAGTTTAGCAAAAGAAAGAATAAAAAAATACAAAAGTAAAAAAAGAATAAAAATATACCTTTATTGACTTATTAGAGATAATATATTGTAGATCTTTATCAAATACCAGAAGAATCTTTTATTATCCGTGAATCTTCCACATGTGAGGAAATTTTGTCATAAAAAGCAGTAGAAAAAATCAATGGATAGGCAACAAGTCAACAAAATCTAGAAAGAAAATGACAATAAAATGTAGAAAAAGTACATTGAGTGCAAGTTATTCAATTTTGCCATTTTTGAACGGAGCCTCAAATCAAATAAGAAAGTGGAAAATTGTAAGATAAGAGAGAACACAATCAATCTGTTTAACGTGAGAAAACTTTTCTCAATGTGAAGAAGTAAAATCCACGGGACACTAATCTAGAATCAAACTTCCACTATAACAAATAAAGGTTACAGAGGATCAAAAATACACCATGATGGTGGTTCACTCAACCTCTCCAACAATGTTGATAATCAAACTCCTTAGAGTGTTTCACTCAAACTCTCTCTAGAGATCTCTCAAATATGTAAAGCACAGAGGCTTGCTCAAATATACACTCAAGAATATCACTTGAGGCTCTCAAATGAAAGAGATTTCTCAGTAGCTTTCGGACTCTCTAAATCAGAGTGTAACTTGCCTCCACCCCTAACTAATGCATATATAGTGGTGGATTAGGTTTAGGGTTTTAGAACTCTCAATGGGCCTGGGCTAACATTGAAGGAGTAAGGCCCAATCCAACATATATTAACATAAGAGACTTCAATAGGCATAACCATTTCATCTCTTATGATTAACAAAAAAAAAGATCAAGTCAAATATATATATTGATTAAAACCAAATCACTTTTATACCATGTATAAATTATAATTATGATAAAGTTTGGATCAGTTATTCTTCAATCTTTGGGATAAAGTCGAGCCCCAACATCTTTGAACCATGATTGAAATGTGGACTGGATATTGAGGGATTAAAAAATAGTAAAAATATACATTTTCATTCATACTCAAATGCAAAAGTAAAACCATATGGCTTTTTGTAATAAAAATTCATAAGAGATGTATGCTATGCGTCCATGTATGCAACTTAACATAAAATATCTATAATATAATCATAACAAATATAAAGCCCTTGTGCTAGAAAAAATAGAGCATATATCCTTTCAGTACTATAACTTACCCAAACTTTATCATAATTATAAGAATATGCAGAACATACCTCCTTTAAGATTATCTCTTAATAACTTGATAATATTGGCAGATTCACCAAAATGGTGTTTTTTTTACAAATTATTTACCAATTTGGGGCTGTTTGAAAATTATTTACAGAAATGGTGTAGTTAAACACGCCTGATTTGGGCGTGACCGAATTCGTCTCTAATTTCGTTGCTAACAGATTTTGCGACAGAATTTTTCATCGCAAAAAGTGTTAGCGACGGATTTTGGGTCGCCTAATTTAAACCAAATCAGGCGTGTTTGACTACACCATTTCTGTAAATAATTTTCAAACAGCCCCAAATCGGTAAATAATTTGTAAAAAATACCATTTTGGTGCTTTTGCCTGATAATATTGCCCACAGTTTATGCCTCGTTTGATTGATCCTTACATCGAAGCAAGTGTTGCAGCGTTGGATGGAGATGCTGCAAGCAATGCAATCTTGTGAGATGAAGCCAAAGGATTGTTCTGTAACAATTAGGCACTGACGTTACTTAGATGAAAAGGTTTGAATAATTAAATTGAAGAAAATTAGGGGAAGAAGAACTAAATAGATGTAAGAATGTAACAATGCTCCTCGCTAATTAAAGTTGGAGGATATTTTAATAATAGTTGGAGAATTCAAAGGGTATGGTAATAATGTGAGAAGAAACTGGTGATGAGACTGTTTAGAAAGACTTCACATATGGAGATACACAGACTCTTTGGTAAGACTCGACGTCACTTATGTGAATGTATAGTATAAGCGATTAAGTCCAATTTGGACGCCTAAATAAAAAAAACTAGGTGTAACAACATTGATTTCCATAAAGAATGAGCGCAAGTTTCTTAACAACATATTGGACATTAAATATAACTTTGTTAATAAAATAATTTGCCCAATTTGTCACTTGTGAATAAACACATATTTATAAGAGCTTATGTAGTAGGTCTTGTTCATTAGACAAAAAATCATTAATATATCAACAATTTATACCTTTCTAGTTATCAAAATCTAAGATAGGTTAGGGATGGTCATCTAGTGGTCATAGGATTGTCCAGACTTAACAATCTCTCATTTTTTTTATGATGACAAATCATATAAAAATTTTGATCATAGAAAAACATAATCATGATGAGATATGAGATAAAGTGCATGATTATGAATTTTCACTATTAGAAAATATGTTATTAACATCAATTATTACGGTCAACATAGGTTATGAACTAATGTTGAAACTATCGTTATTAAAAGTATCAATTTTAACATCGGTTATGAAATCCGATGTTGAAGTACACTGTACAACATTCATTATTCTCAAAACCGATGTCATACAATAAGAAATATAAAAAAATGCAAAAAAAGAAAACATCGATTTTGCCAGAATCGATTATGTTTTGCCTCTATAACATTGGTTTTGGCCAAAACCGAGATGTTGTATAGTGGCAAAATAACATCGGTTCTAGCAACATAGGTCATGAACGAATGTTGAAATTACCATCATTAAAAGTATCAATTTTAACATCGGTTATAAAATCCGATGTTGAAATCCACTGTACAACATTCATTATTCACAAAACCGATGTCATACAATAAACAGTATAAAAAAATGCAAAAAAAAAAAACAACATAGGTTTTGCCAGAATCAATGTTGTTTTGCTACTATACAACATTGGTTTTGGCCAAAACCGATGTTATATAATACATTACAACATCGGTTCTGCCATTACAACATCGGTTCTGCTAGAACCGATGTTGTTTTTGCATTTTTTTTAATATTTTGTCTGTTTTGTTAATATTATCCAAACCTGCAAATTGAAAAAAACAACTAAACCAGGTAGTACAAAATATTATATTTAAATAATTATTGAATAATTACTATGAAATAAAAGAAATACTGAAAGTAATGCAACAATAATCTAAATACATAAAATCATCTATAACTTAAGCTAATTAAATATAACTCTACAATTGTAAAATTCCTTAAACACCTTGTGTTTCATTTTCAACTCTTAGAAAACATTTTACCCATTGTATGCAAATCTCCTTTATCCTTTTTGGTTCCAATGGTCTTGGATCAGTAAAATACTGTGTGATATAATAAAACATAACTTAATCAGTGTAAATAATGACAACTATAACAAATGAAATTATTTTCAAGTAAACAATTACCATTTTCCAATTATCCTTGAAACCTCCTAGGATTATGGTTGACATCCAATGCATGAGTAATAGCCACACTCAGTGCTTCCTCTTTTCTTATTACACTAAATTCAATAAGAAATTCAAAGTTATCCCAAAATTAATGTACACAGTAATAAAATGTCATTTTTAAGAGATCAAACATTGTTTAAATGACTTACTTTAACTAGAATCCATTTAACAATTGCCTTGAATTTACTCCCTTGATTATTGTTTAATCCCTTCAAAGCACTTGTTAAGAGAATCATGCATGCATATTATACAATTAAAATATTGATGTCAAATACTAATGATAAAGTAAATATGTTACAATTTATAACCGACCTGTTAATAATTCCTTTCAAGTAATCATTGGACTTATTGAAATTAAAGAAAGGCAATACTAATAAGGTGAATTAATATCATTTTATTTTTATTAGACAAATCACAAATACAATAATAACAAACTAGTACTAATCCAGTACATGTCATATGACATTTCTTTTGTAATTATATATATATATATATATATATATATGATGTTTTGTCTATCTTAATTCCCCTTTCCTAGTCCCGCTTCCACCCCCATATGTATGGTATTAGAGCCTGATGGGGAAGTAGGAATATATGGCTAGATTTGGTCTATCTTTTACTTATCTGAACTATATTTGAGACATGATTTTGTTTTAATCCTTTTGTAAATGCTTTAAGATCTTATATGTCTTAACTGGTTAACATGATAAGTTGAGAAATTTCCGATCTTGTGTTGTTGGGGTAGTAAGTCCTGATGAGATAAGGGCAATAAAACCTATAAATTTTTGGAATGCAAGATCTGAACTTTTGTTTGAAACTCATTGGCTATAGTTAAGAGATAAAAAAAAGTCTGTTGGTAAATTTTAACCCAGATCTATCTTTATGTTTTCATAGAACCAGAGGATGGCAATGATATCAGAGGATTGTATTATGATATTTTCTTCACGTCTCTTTTTCGCTCCTTTTCCTCACGATTTTTGATCAAATCCTCTCAACCTTTATCTTCTTCTTTCAATTCTTCTCAATATAAAACACTTTAAGCAAATCTAATCAAAATATTTTCAAAGAAGAAGTTTCTTTTGAAGATATTAATCAAGATCTGGATGACTAGAAGATTCCCAGGATTCTAGAAAATGAACTATAGAAACTTGAAGGAAATTATTTTCACAAATCTGATTTCGTTATCAGGACCGCTGAAACTAATATCCATCTTAAATCTGAGTTTGATGAAATCAAACTCCTCTCAAATAGTTCGATAAGACCACAAACAAAAATACAACTTTTTGTATGTTGGTAGTGTACAAGTTGCTGCTAAACCTCTAGGCATAGAAGGGTTGAACACTTCAATTCTCTTATGCCTAAGAGACTCTCAACATAATCGATTCACAAACTCCATTCTAGGCACCATAGAAACCAACCTTAGCAATGGACCAATATACTTCAACTGTTATTCTGATAGGATTGTCAGCCTTGAGGATGCAAACATTTTGGATGTCTTAACCTTAGATGTTTAACTTTATGGCTTAAATATGAAGGCTGGATCTATCCCAGTTAATATCATATATCGAGTTTAGTACAAGGTAATGAACTCCTGTATGTCTAGAGTAGGAAAACTTGAGAGATAACTCTGTTTCTCATAGATACAACCAAGGCTAAGGTTGTAATTCCTAAGACCATCAAGTGGGAAGACATGGGCCATGGACAAAGTAGCTCTGGCCAAACCTCAAAGCACACCAAGCTTTGAATCTGTCAAATAGTATGATTCTGGTAGAGTAGAAATCATTTTCAATAGGTCTAATTCCTTCAATACAGCCATATCATCTTTCATTAGAGATTCTAGATCTGAACTTTTCGGGTCTATTTTCTCTGGATAATCCTTCTCTACCATTCCAAGTGGAAGTAGTAGAATTAAACTCTAGGGGTAGAAACTTCTTCTTCAATTCCTCAACCAGTTTATTAGAAGGAAAATAATGAAGAAGAATCTAGATCTATTCCATCTCCAACTTTTTCATTTATGCAAAACTATGAAGTTATTCATGATTAGTACAACCTGCATACATTATGAAGCCTTTAAGCTAGATTTTGACTATGAGGAAATGACTCCTCAAAGAAAGTGGTTTCTTGACAATTATAGGGATAATAGTAAAGACCAAATTATGGAAGAATATAATTCTTTTCTTAATCGTGTTAAAACTCAAATATTTTTCTTTGATTGGTTTAAATTTTATGCATCTTACCATTAGATAGATTATCCTTTCATAGAACCATTAGTGTTATCACTAGGTATGATCTTAAGGATGGACAAATAGTAAAATATGAGTTTCCTCCATCAACTATCCTTTCTAATGTTAGGGATGAAAAACACAATCCAATCTTTGCATCACCTTTTAAGTCTAAGGATGAGTCTGAATCCATCTCTTCGAAAGATATTAGGAATCTTATGGAACAATCCAATTATACCAACAAATATCTCCAGACCATAGGAGAAAAACTAGGAGAAAAAGCCAACTTCAGTTTAGAAGTATGTCTTCTGCTAAAACTATTCAAACTCCAATCTATAAACCGTTTAGGATGACTGATAAGCTTAGAAAAGAGTTTGCTAAACTTAAAGCTTTCAACCAACCTAGTCGGTTTAGATGAGTTTAAACATAGACTAGAAGGATTAACTTCCATAGTCATCCAAGAAACTCCTCAAACTTCTACTTCTTAGGAAGCTTATGTTAAATACAGGGGGAGTTGGGAGTTGGAGCTGCAAGTTTATCAAAGCAAGGATGAAGTATTTAGTTTGAAGTTTTAGCTTTTTACATGCCCAATCAAATTGAAGGCATTTGTAATTTGTCTAAGTGGTTCAAGTACATTGCCTAGTGATCCTTGCATTGCATTTGCATAATTCATATTACATGCATTCATATCTAGTAAATAAGATTAAATGTTTGCATTTGAAAAGAAAATCTCATGGCTTATGGTTTTGGAAAAATCAGATTGGGCACTGCTTTAATCGATTACCAGTCTTTTGTAATCAATTATCAAAGCTTACTTTCACATATCATTGACTGCTTTAATCGATTACATCACGTATTAATCAATTATCTTGTTTGTGAAATATTTTCCAGAAAGCTCAAGAACAAATTAATCGATTATCTTGTGGATTAATCGATTACATATGTTAAAATAATCAATTACCTTAACGGATTAATCGATTACATTCTGTTAAATTATTTTTGTATTTAAAGGTTATGGTCTGCACTTTAAAAAAGACTAGAACAAGTTAAAAACGATCTATCCTTTGAGATTGAGATTTACAGAGACTTCTAAGTGCATTCAAAAGAGCAAGATATTGATTTACTAAGAAAGACACATCTTGTGTGAGATCAAAAGGTTATTGGCTTTAGAAATGATGTGTTTGTGAGAAAAAGAGTTTTCAAGAAAGTTATGTCTGTGCATTGACATTCATACGACCTGGATCGATTGGTAACTTCATTCATTCATTCAATCATCTGTTAAGGATCACATGTTGTGTAGTTCTTGAATCTTTTCTTTAAAATTTCTGTTTACAAATTCTGAGGTGAAAATCATATAGTTTCTTTCAAGCTTTCTAGAGTAGTGTTCTCTAGGGATAAAGATCTGAGTAGGGTTCTCAGGATCTTTGTGATTTGTTTTCTAATAGTGTTTTAGAATTTAGTTTCTTTATCAAGGGTTGATAAAAGGATCACTTGTAATTGCTTGTAAAAGAATACTTTTGATTTAGTGAAAACTCTAACCTAGTGTTGGTTGGAAGACACTGGATGTAGCATCCATGTTAGTGAGGTGAACCAGTATAAATTTTTGTGTCTTGTTTTCTATTTTGAATATCTTTGATTACTTATATTTGGGTGATCAATATATAATCAACAAGAAGTAGTTCAGACATTACATGCATTCCAAGGTGTATCTTGATTGAAAGAAAACTTCTGATTTTGATTACGAGTGATTGAGTGATATGATCCAAGTTTTAATTCCACAAATTCTTTTAAAGAAAGTTTTTTTTAAAGACTGTTTTAACCAATTCACCCCCTTCTTGGTTATTTGAAATGTGTTCATAGTATTTTCAATTTGGTATAAAGAGCTGGTTCTTGAGATTTATTCAAGATCACTATCTTTTACAAAGAAAATGAATACCACTCAGATTACTTTCAAAGAGGGTGCCTCCCTAAATCGTCCACTGATGTTTGAGGGAGAGCATTTTAGCTTTTGGAAAAATAGAATGCAGATTTTCATTCAGTCCAATGATCCCGGTGCTTGGAATGCTATTGTAAAAGGTCCTTTGGTCCCAATGAAAACTGTTGATAATAAATTGATTCCCAAAGAATGGGATGAAATGACAGATGCTGAAAAAAATAGTGCAATATGATTTTAAGGCTAAAAAAATGATCACCTCTGCACTTTCTTCTGATGAGTTTTTTAGGACTGTTAGGTGTAAAAGTGCTAAGGAGATGTGGTAAATGTTAGAGGTTACTCATGAAGGCACAGATGATGTACGAAGATCAAGGAAGCATGCCTTGATTTATGAGTATGAGATGCTTATGATGGACTCCACAAAAACCATATCTCAGATGCAAACAAGGTTCACTCATATAGTGAATCATCTTCTTGTTCTTGGAAAGACTTTTGATGATGAAGAGTTAAACATCAAAATTCTGAAATGTCTTACAAGATCATGGCAACCAAAGGTTACAACTATTAAAGAATCAAAAGACCTCTCCAAGATGTCTATGGATGCACTTTTCAGTAAGCTACTTAAATATGAGTTAGAAATATCTCAATTAACACATTCTGAGAATGCAGAAAAAACAAAAGAGTATAGCTTCAAAAGCTGCATCATCAAATGTAGAGATACAAGAAGATTCAAGTGATGAAAACTTGAACCTAATAGTAAAGAAATTCAACAAGTTTATGAAGAAAAAAAAAGCTTTCAAAGTTCAACAACAAAAAGGACAACAACAACAACAAATCCACCAACTTCACATACTTTGAATGTGGTAAGCTAGGCCACATTAAATCTGATTTGCTGGATATAAGGGGAGCAACAAGAAGAATGAAGCTTTTGACTTAGAAGAATGATTTGAGCTTTTCACATGCCTTGAAGATTGAAATCCAAAATGAAGTGTATGAGAAGCTAATCTGTTGATCCTTGCATTTGCATGCATATAGTCATTTACATGCTTAACTGTTTTCATCAAAGAATCAAAGCTATTTTGAAAAAGAAATAAATTAGAAATGTTTTTGGAAAAATGCAATTCTTCTGTTTTAATCGATTACACAACAGTATAATTGATTATTTGCTTAAGTTTTAAATCTAGAAAAGCATTGAAGAATATTTTAATCGATTAGCAAACATTTGTAATCGATTACATAGTGTAAAACAAAAGTAATGCATTGCTGCTTTAATCGATTACCATAGACAGTAATCGATTACACAAGCTATCTTGAAAATCATGTTTCACTGATTTAATCGATTACCATACTTTGTAATCGATTACATAAGTTTGTTTCTTAAAGAACCTTCACTGCCTTAATCGATTACCAAACATTGTAATCGATTACACAAGAGGATTCAGATATAAAACTTCACTGCTTTAATCGATTACAACTCGGTTTAATCGATTATTTTGTTCTTTGTTAAACCCAGAATTCAGCCTTGAACACTTTAATCGATTAAGTGATAATTTAATCGATTACATGAGTCATTTTAATCGATTATTTGGCGCGTGTAATCGATTACAGTCTGTTGCAAAAAGCTATTATAAATATGTCTAAGGCTTGTCTTAAACTACAACTTGAATACTTCAAAATTTCTGAATACACACAAGCCTTCTCAAAGTTCCAAAGTGATTTTCTGGGTTAACTAAAGTCTTGTCCCACTTTTTAATCTTCATGGGTTTTGAATGATTTCTTGGGCAAGAATTCTCAAAGAAGTTTTGGAGAGCATGTTCGGAAATCTTGTTTCTCATTCAACTCTGATTGGTAAACCACATGCATTCATATTCATTGGATCATCAGGTTGTTTCTCTCCATAATCTTTGATTGTAATTTCATTTTTGCAATTTCTATTATTTGATGATATCGTAAATGGTTCTTTGAAGCTTTTTCTAGAGTAGTGTTCTCTAGGGAAGAACAGAGTAGTGTTCTCTTGTTCTTGATCATTAGGAGTCTAATAGGGTTTTAGATTTCTATTCTTTATCTAGGGTTGATAAAGAGGGATTGTTGTAAAGCTTGTAAGAACTAAATTTTATAATAATGGAACTCTAATCTAGTGTTGATTAGAAGAAACTGGATGTAGCTTCTCTTGAGAAGTGAACTAGTATAAATTGCTTGTGTTGATTTTCTTTATCTCTATCTCTACAAGTAATCTTGTTCATTTGTTCTTGATGTTATTATCATTACTCAACAAGTTCTATTTTGAGCTATTGATTTCTTGGGCTAAGTAATTTGATTGATTAAAAGCATTCTTGGTTTAAAAGTGATTAAGATCCTTTGACTCTGATTTTATAAATAATTTTAAAAGACCAAGTTTAAACCAATTCACCTCCCTCTTGGTTATTATGGGTATTCCTATTGTTTTCATGATTGACCAGTGTTTCTGAAGAAGCAACAAGGTGAAAGGAGGATAAAGAAAGAAGGAAAGCCAAAGAAGACATATATTGCTTGGAAAGATAATGAATCAACAACATCCGGATCAGCTAGTGAGAATGAAGAAGAAGCAAATGTTTGTCTCACTTCAACTATAAGTGATGATGAAGAATTCTCTAGTGCTGAATCTGAGGTAAATTCTGAATATGATCAAATTGTTGATGCTTTTCATGATATGCATGATGAGGCTCAGAGGCTAGCAAAATCAAATAATAAGCTAAAAGGAGATCTAAGATGGCACATCACCAAACTTGCAGAAATGCAAAGTGAACTTTGTAAATTGAAAGAAAATGAAAAACTCCTTTCAAGTTACAAGGCCAATGGGTGTATATGTCCATCTTCCTCTTCTAAGAAAAATGCAAAGTGTTACAAGAAGAGTTTGATGATTTCAAAAGAAGTCAAGGAGAAAAGTACATGTTACTACTTTCTAAAAATAGCTACTTGATTGATCTTTTGAAAAAATTTTATAAAGGAAAATGCAACTTAGCTTAAATATTAAGTGTGCAAAAATATGCCGAAGATAGTTCTGGTTTGAGTTACAAACAAGGTTCAAAACCTATTGGAAAAACCATATTTGTAACACCAAAATAGAAGAATCAAAGGAGCTTTCATAAATTAAAGTTTAATCAAAATACTTACTTTGGAAAATCATCAAAAGTTGTAACTTGTAACTATTGCATGAAGAGAGCACATACATCTCATAAGTGTTTTTCTAGAAAATATTATGTTCCTAATAGAGAATGCATATGGGTGCCAAAGAAAAATAAAATAGCTAACCCTTATGAACCCAACCTTAATTGGGCACCTCTCTTTGCCACTTGATTTGAATTTTACATGTGTGTCTTAGAGCAAGATCATCACTATGGTATCTTGATAGCGGCGCTCTAGACACATGACAGGTGACATATCCATGCTTACAAATGTCAAACTAAAAGATTGAAGATTTGTCACTTATGGTGACAATAACAAAGGGAAAATACTTGGAGAAGGAAACATAGGAGACAACCTTAAGACTATGATCAGAAATGTTCTATATGTTGAAGGATTGAAACATAACCTCCTAAGCATAAGCCAACTATGTGATAAAGGGTTCAATGTTTCCTTCAACGATAATTGCTGTTTGATCTATGATAGTCAAAATTGTGAGGTTATACATGTTGGTAAGAGAAAGGGTAACATATATGTACTTTCCATTGAGTATGCATTCATTCACAACACTATTTGCCTAATTAATAAAACTAATAATACATGGTTATGGCATAGGAGGGAAAGTCATTTAAACATGCATCATATGAATAAGCTCATAAGAAAATACTTAGTCATTGACTTACCTAAGCTCAAATTCGAGAAGGATAAAATATGTGATGCTTGTCAAAAGGGGAAACAAACAAAAAATTCTTTTCAAAGCAAAAATGTTGTTTCTACTACTAAACCCTTATGAGCTGTACAAAGGAAGGAAGCCAAACATTTCACACTTAAGAGCATTTGGCTGCAAATGTTTGTTTTAAATAATGGTAAAGATTCTCTTGGCAAATTTGATGCTAAAGCTGATGAAGGTATCTTTCTTGGTTATTCTTTACAAAGCAAAGCATATAGAATCTTTAACAAAAAAACATTATATGTAGAAGAATCGATGCATGTTATATGTGATGAGTCTAACACCTCTAAGGAGGAAAAATAATGTGATAATGATGCAGGACCAATAGAAGATGTTATGCAATTTAATGAAAAGCTTAAACTTGATTCAAATGATAAAGTGGAACAGTCAACACCTATACAAAAGCACAAGGATTGGAGAACTACTAAAGATCTTTCCTTTGACAATATTATTAGGGAAGTATCAAAGGGAGTTTCTACTAGATCCTCTTTAAGAAATCTTTGTTGTACAATGACATTTGTTTCACAAATTGAACCAAAAAGCGTTGACCAAGCTTTACTTGATGACCATTGGATGATGGTCATGTATGATGAATTAAATCAATTTAAGAGAAATGAAGTTTGGGAATTAGTTTTGATAGAGGATTATCTAAGGATCATGATGATGGAGGTTCATTCTAAGCCAAAGGTCTAGAAGGAGAGCTTGAAACACTTCCTTTGGTGTGCTTTGAAGGACCCATGACAAGAGCTAGAACCCAAGCCTTTCAAGACTACATCAAACGTCTTGTCGGTTGTAATAAGCAAGTATTGTCTGTATTAATCGATTACAACATTTCTGTAATCGATTACACAAGCAAATCCTGTCTATATAGTAAATCCTGTCTGTTTTAATCGATTACACAAGCAAATCCTGTCTATATAGTAAATCCTGTCTGTTTTAATCGATTACAACATATCTGTAATCGATTACACAAGCAATTTTGTCTGTTTTAATCGATTACAACGTTGCTGTAATCGATTACACATCACTGAAACACTCTGTTTTAATCGATTACGCTTCGTATTAATCGATTGTTTTCATTTAAAATTGTAGTGCTTCTATAGATTTTTGTTGTTTTTGTAATGGGCTTTGATATTTCCGCAAATAGACCTAAACTTACGTTTTTAGGTGTTTATTAGAGGCCTAGCCATATAAATACTCAGACCTTGCTATTTTTGGTTAACTTTGATTAATGAAATTAAGCTTTTGCTTGAATTGAGAGCTTAGCCTCTTGTTGGTTCTTGATTGAAACCAAATTTAAGCTTTCCTTTGTGGGGAATCCTCCTACGACTTATTGTTCTATTTGTGGATCGTGGTGTCATTCCTAATCATTCCTTAATCTTCTCCATTTTTCTATTTGATTTTCAAATCATAATTCATGGAGGAGTTGCATTCCGGAAATGATCCAATCCAAGCATTCATGTCTTGTAAGGTCCATTTTCTTGTAGCAATGGTGTCCGATAGTGATAATGATCCACCTTCACCTAGAACCGCTAAGCTAATGACTTCATTGGCTAAGCAAATTGATAGGTTGCAAAGAAATGTTGAAATGAGGATGGGAGAACGTTTTGATGAGATACAACGAAGTACTCAAGAGTTGAGAGTGGAAGAATGGAGCACATGGAGAGAATGAGACATCATAGGTCACCTTATTCTTTTCAAGGAAGTGATGATGGCCATGAAGATGGTAGAAGGCATAGGCATGGGAGGAATAGGGATTGAATGAAAGATGTGAAATTTAAACTTCCCAAGTTCCTAGGTACTAATGACCTAGAAGCTTACTTGATTGGGAGATAAAAGTTGACCAAGTTTTCGATTGTCACAATTTTAGTGAAGAAAAGAAAATAAAGTTGGCTATCTTAGAATTTGAGGGTATGTCATGGCTTGGTGGACTCAAGTGCAAATGGAAAGAGGAAGATTGAGGAGACATTGACCAGACACATGGTTGATAATGAAGGGAATCATGAGGGAGAGATTTGTTCCACCTCAATACATAAGGGATTTGCATAACAAATTACAAAGGCTCTATCAAGGAAATAGATGTGTTGATGACTATTACAAGGAGATGGAGATTTCTTTGGTAAGAGCAAACATTGAGGAGACTAATGAGGTTACAATGGCTAGACTTTTGAATGGCTTGAATAGGGACATTCAAGATGTTGTAGAGCTTCAAACCTACAACACAGTGGATGAACTTATACATAGGGCTATAAAAGTGGAGCAACAATTGAAGAGAAAACAAGCCTACAAGAAGTCTTCATATGGTCATTCTTCTTGAAAGGATAAGGACATTTCCAAGAAGGAGGGTTCTTCTTCCCAACATGTTGAAAGAAAGCCTTCAAGAGGTACTACTACTTCTCCTACTCAAAATTCTTCCAATAAATCTAGTTCAATTAAATGTTTTAAATGTTTGGGTAAGGGTTATATTGCATCCCAATGTCCAAACAAAAGGACCATGATTGTGTTGGAAAATGGAGAGGTGGATAGTGTAAAATATGGGAACACTTCACACTTAACCAAGAGAGGGGGTGAATTGGTTAGCCTTGGTAAATTTAAAAATTTCTTGATGTATCAAAATCAGAGTTACTTTGCCCTTTGGATCCTTATTACAAAAACAATCAAGAATCTTTATCCAAATTCAATCCAAGACTTGTAATGTAACGCCTCTCTTTGCTCTCTCGTGCTTGATTGATTTTAGATGAAATCTTGTGACCACTTTGGATTAGGATCAGATAGTTATAAATTTTATGAAACATTTCTTTTCGTTTTGCTTACAAATTCTATTAGTTGTTTATATCATGAACGAATTCTCTTTCCACGGTTTAATTATCAATAAATTAGAGTATAATACAGTCCATATTACATGCTCATTAATAAACAGTCCACATACATCTCCTAAGCAAAATAAAAATTACAACATCTTGTCATATCTTTAACTCAACATCCATGCAGAACCTCAGTTCATCATCCATGCTCGGCTACTACTGTTCTTCTGCTCCCCCAAATAAATTGGGGTCATCACAGGTGTCAACCACAAACACAAAATAGGGTAAGTTTATGACAAACATAGTTTGAATAAAACATTCATAAAGAATATATACACAGATGGTTATCATAAATAAAATAACAAACACGGATGATTCACCCACAGATTAATTTACATCATCTACGCAGTACACGAATTAAGTCATATCATCTATTTAACACACAACGTACTCATCAGATAATGCATAGAATGCATGCTCATCTTCTTTATATGATGCATGACTGAGATCTCAGGTTCTGAACGTCTCATTATCAGTGGCCACAGTCAAGATAGCCCCATCCCAATGGCACACCTATCCATTCAGTCGGGGTAGGGCAGGGGTGC
This sequence comes from Glycine tomentella, assembly GCA_007407185.1. Lineage (NCBI taxonomy): Eukaryota > Viridiplantae > Streptophyta > Magnoliopsida > Fabales > Fabaceae > Glycine > Glycine tomentella. The sequence continues at coordinate 59,220 of PYAF01005080.1, read as the reverse complement.
GTAGGAATGTCACCTCCACCTATGTGATCATCATGGTGGTGTGGTCCTCCCTGAAACACACTACCCCCCAGTTCAACACCTCTGAACGCATGGACTCGGTTTAGCTATCTGACAAACAACTCCACGGATTAGCCCCCGCCAGGCATAACTCCATGGATTAACCCCCGCCAGGCATATGCGTATGAAATGCATGAAGGATTCATTTTATCAAGTCTTTAAACATCTTTACAACTCATGGCATATGCTTTTTAATTAACACATAAAGCTTATTTTCACCATCACATAAAGTTCTATTCAACATCTAAGCATATAGCCATCATTCATCACAATTCTTGGAATCCATAAATAATCACAACATCTTTAACAACACAAGGATTCTAATACTTCACCATCAACATACTACACCTCTTAATCCATTTCTCAACATCAAAATCATAAAATCACCAAGCAACATATTGATTTTATCAACGTATATAAAATCAGTTATCATCACATAAGCTTTATGTATTTCAACTTCACAACACATTGAATAATACACAACCTCTGCTTAAATCATT
>PYAF01005080.1:16620-27667 GCA_007407185.1 Glycine tomentella | reverse complement strand
TTATATATTATGACTAGGTTTTAAAGAAATATTTGATTTAATGTTTTACTAAAAGTTGGTGTGTTATTTTGTTACTTGATATTTTACTAACGATTGTATGTTATATATCCAAAGGATGTTTTTATTAAAATTTATGTAATAAGTGTGTTCTACTAAGTATTTTATGAAGTTCACGTGTTGTTGGAAATTTATATGGATTTTCATGAAATCCATGTGTTGCTGAGTGTTTCTATAAATCTTTATACATGAATGATATGTTGAACTGAGTTCTGTGTTGGATTTATGTTGAATATATAAGAAATAATTTGGAGATTAATGGTGAAGAAGAAATAAAGGCAATTCATTGCATATTTCATCTGCATTTAATACCTCAGAGAGGAGGTAATTACCTTAGAGTGAAGGTAATAAAAGTAACCTCAGAGAGGAGGTGTGTTCCACTAGAGCGAGTGGACTATCTTAACTATGGTACCATTTAACCTCAGAGCGGAGGTGTATTCCACTAGAGCGGGTGGGGCTTCCACTAGAGTGGGTGGAGCTATCTTGACTTTGGTACCATTTGTTGAGAATCTGAGATCTCAGTCATGCATCATTTTAATCAAGAATCATGCATCTGTTATAAATTTTGTTATGTATTTATTATGTATCTGATTTTATGACGTATTAATTTGTTTTACTATGAATCTGTTGTTTTATCTAACTATGTTTATCATATACTTACCCTATTTTGTGTTTGTGGTTGACACCTATGATGACCCCAATTTGTTGGACGAGCAGAGGAACAGTAAAAGTTAAACTGAGATGGTGTGATGGAAGAGCTTGGGTGATTTGTATTCTATGCTTGGTGTATTGTTGACTCTGAAGCCATGTAATTTGTAATGGACTATTTTGGTTTGATGATCTGTATCTGGATTATATTATGTAAGACTATCTTGGATTGTAAAATATTTTCTCATACTTAGAAATATTTAATGGTAACTATTTTATTTAAAGTTTATTTACGAAATGAAGAAAAACGATTTTATAAAATAAATTTCGTTAATAAAGGAAATAAGCGGAAAAAATATTTGGGCGTTACACAACCCAATTACTAAATCTTTTCTTATAAGCTTGTTTATGTGGTGCATGTTTATGTGACTAGCCCTTCTATGCCATAGCCAAGATTCATCAATCTTGCTTATCGTTGAGTTCTTTATTCTAATTTTTAGATTTCTCACTGTTTACTTTTGGTTAATCAAGAGATTATCAACAAGACATATTTTCTGGCATAACTTGCATTACAAGGGTGATCTTGGTTGAAAGAAAAGTTCTGGTTTAAAACGATTTTAAGTGATACGATCCAGATTACAAATTCTGCAAATTGTTTCAAGTAAAAATTTAAATATCTATTTTAAACCAATTCACCCCCTCTTGGTTTATTTGCATAGAGTTCATCGTATTTTCAGTAATGTCTTGAACCTGGACGAGGTTGTCCGGGTTGTATAGAGACTTGACCCTGAACGAGGCAGTCCGGGTTGTTATTGCTGAGCTGTCTAAGGTGGACTAATTTGATTTGTAGATAAGTCTGATTATGGCACGTAAGTGAAATATCAGGATTGATAGCTTATGCTAAAATATGATCGTTGATGTGATTATTGAAAACATGTGTTTCTTCACATCAAATGCTGCAGGCTCGTGCCGCCCGCACAACTGTAGTCGTGCCTATGTGTCACTCAAGGAGTGGGCACGTACAGGAGATCATGCGGTAGTGGGTAAATGAAGTCAATCGTGGCACGAGCTTCTAGGGGATGTTTCTGAATCTCGCCAGTAATCATCGAGCCTCACTCCCATTTAAATAGATGGGACTTCTGCCATCTCTACCGTCACTCCCATGTCTTTGCTTTTTCTGAGTTTCCTTTTTCTTCACTCTTCTTCTGGCTTAAGCTTTCTCTTTCTCTCAAGGTAATCTTCTGAAAAAATGTTTGTCTCACCCATCTCTAACTCTACTTTTGACATGTGAAAATAATAGGAATACTTCACAACAACCAAGAGGGGGTGAATTGGTTGAACCTTGGTATTTTAAAATCAAATTCAAATCAGAGTTTCAGGATCTTTATCACTTACAAAGCCAAGAAACCTTTTACTCAGTCAAATAGCTCAGCCCAATAATTCAATAGATCAAAATAAAATCTGTTGAACAATGAATATGATTCAAAGAATTAAAGATCAATGATTAAGATGAGAATAGAGATATAGAAATAAGAACACAAGCAATTTATATTGGTTCACTTCAAAACTTGAAGCTACATCCAGTTTCTTGTAATTCACATTGAATTAGAGTTCCACTATTATAAAATATTCTTACAAGCTTTTACAAGAACCTCCCCTTTATCAACCCTATATAAAGAACAGAAATCTAAAACCCTATTAGACTTCTAAGGAGAAAGATTCAGAGAACACTAATCTAATCTTTATGCTAGAGAACCCTTCTCTAGTCCCAAGCTATAAGAATCTTATTACAATAGCCAAATTCAACAAACTATGTAAACAAAATTGCAATCAATGAGTTAAGGAAAGAAACAACCTGATGATCCAGTGAATGACATGCATATGAATGAACAACTCAGGTTGAAATACAAAAACAAACTCAGAACATTCTTCTTCCTTAACCTTTGAAAGAAACTTCTTGCTTTTAGAATCACTCAAAAACCCATGAGTGTTTTATTTGAAGCAAAAACTCATAGAACTCAAAAAATCACTTTGAAAGTGTTTAGAAAGCTTGTGTATGCTCAGAATACGAAATGATCAACTTACAAAACAAGCTAAGCCTTGGTTCTATTTATAACAAATTTTTGTAACTGTCACTAATCGATTAAATGCGCCTAATAATTGATTAAAACGCTCATGTAATCGATTAAAACAACCTTGTAATCGATTAATATGTTCTACAAATTTCTGGACATGAGCAACGAGCAAAATAATCGATTATTTCGTCTTGTAACCGATTAAGACAACAAGCTTCAAATTATCAAAATACATTATGTAATCGATTATTGTATTTGGTAATCGATTAAATCAGGAGGCTTTATAAAACAGAATAAGCTATGTAATCGATTACAACATTTGGTAATCGATTAAAACAGGAAGACAATATTTTCAATTAAGCCTGTGTAATCGATTACTACCTATTGGTAATCGATTCTTCCAGAGAGTCTTAAAACCATGTATAACAATGTAAAGCTTTATAATCGATTACTATCTATTGGTAATCGATGAAAGTGTTTCAACAAAGCAGTGTATGTGAAAACAAAGGTTAAATAATCGATTATTCCGATAGGTAATCGATTACTTTGTTCTTGAAAGCTTTTTCAAAATGGACTAAGAACAATTTAATCGATTATATATTTTATGTAATCGATTACAACAGTATAAAAACAATTTTTCCAAAAACCTTTGAGTCAAAATAAAACATTAGTAAAGTATCAAAAGCTTTGTTTGATTTTCATAAAAACCAATTTGTTAAATCAATGAATGAATGATTGAATGTATGAATGCATGGATCAATCAGATTGCTTTCCTTTTACATAAAATTCCAAGTCTTCAAGCATGTTGAAAGCACAAAACTCTTCTTGTATCAAAGACTTCCAAACATCATGAAGCTCCCTCTGTGTCCAACAACATGGGTGGTAGTGACTCTGGTGGCTCGATAGAGCAGCATGTTGTGCATGAAATCATCTCTGTGGATGACTCTTCAGAGGAGAATACCCATGGTGGAGATTCTAACGGATCGTCTTCTTCCTCCGGGAGTAGAGCGAGTTCCTGCCGAGCTGATGAGGGCACTTCTCATCCTCATCAGCATGCAAGGGTGGATGATCCTTTGCCGCTCACCATCATCCTCGCTTCTTCTTTGGGGAGGATGAGACAAAATAGCCTCGAAGGCATTAGAGCTTCCTCCCATGTGCATCGTAGTCCCGATGCTGGGTCGCCATCGGCTATTCCAGTGATTCGTGGCTATGAGTGGGCAAGGGAGGACGTGTTTAATTACCATTCCTCCATGACTTCCACTATTTCCATAAATGTCGTTCGCTCGACATTGCAGATGACAGCTTCTTCAGATGCCTGCAAGGTCATTGTCGAGCCTTGCGGGGAATATGATTTTCCATGCTTGAGGGAGGCATCAGGCGCTCTTTCTAACGACCTAAAATTATTCTAGATATTGTATTTTATTAGAATTAAATTTTTAAGAGATTGTTAGATAATAATAATTTTTAGTGAAACGTATACTAGTATAAATTCTAAAACGTATAGATTATAGAAATTTTTAAACTGATACATATATTATAAGTAGCCATAGTTCTTATTACAAAAGTCAATATTAAAAAGTACAAGCTTTTCCAAACAAAAGTCTACTTCATATCTTCATTTCTACACCATCACCGACCCAGGTCATCAAGGAAATTGACCACTGTTACCATCTAAAAAAAATGAAACAAATCTAGTGAGAAATAAAATTTCTCAATAAGCAAAATCTAAACCATCAAACACATTAGTACGTTAGTAAATTCTCAATATAAGCGAATAAATTCGCACAAGAATTATGCAGCTATATGAATGCATGAAATGAAGTTCTCCCAGGGTGCACATGGCCTCTACATATTCGTACTGTATGTAGCTACACCTCGTATTGGATGTAGATGTTGTGATCGTCTTACGTAAACATGCATGATTTATGCCATATACGTGCACCTGGTCATTACATATCGTACTGTATGTAGTATCAGATTCTGTTTCACAAAATCTCGTACTGGATTTGGAAACACGAATCAATATATCATCACATCAAATCCATCAATAACAAAATCCATGGGCAAATACACAAACCTCATGGAAAAATTTATATCATACGTATCCAAAAGTATGGTTTAAACAATCATACCTTATTCAAGTAAAAATCATACCAACTTAGGCATGATCATTGATTATCCTCAGGCTACAGAAAAATCATGTTAGTTATCTAACTAATAAACCACAATATATCCTTCAAATAATTTCTAATTCCTTTAAACCTTCACAAGAAAAGATTGAAACCTAGCATGCATCTTAATCTCCTTTCACCTACCACCTTACTACTTCATCCTCTTAATCACTCAAGCATTTGAACCATTTAACTACATACCATTCAACAACTACTTCTCAAAATTAATAAACATTCCCATAATGAAAATATGAATATACAGCCCAAAGGTCGTCAAATCACTTCCAAAATCATCAAGTGTGATTCCAAATATCATCAATATTTCAACATATAAATCATCACCTATCCTATGGTCTAAATCAACATTTTCATATCATAAAATAACCTTCAAATAACATGAAATTCCAACCTAAACAATAATCATAAATCTTCCTAATTAAGCAAATAGGTTAAACCAAACAAATGCTTAACTAGAGATTGAAGCCTAGCCTACCTCAAGTGAGTTTGGTTTTTGAAAAGGGAATGGAATAATGGCTGCCTTCCTTGGGAAATCCTCTAACAAATGAAGCCTTTATATCCTTCTACTAAGCTTGTCAAACTCTTCCTAAGGTTGCTTGCCTTACATGCGATTTCTTCAAGGTGGTGAGGTTTCTTTCTTACTTGATTTAAGCTTTAAAGGGAAGGATGAAAGTGAAATGAAGATGATCTGAGGGAGAGAGCTTCACGTGAAGTATGTAGGGGGGAAAATTTGAAAAATGGCTTGCACTTAAGGTCCCCCCCTCCCTTTATAAAGTGTTTAGAAAATGATATAATATTCAAGGACATTTTTGCCCTTCCTAACTTAATTACCTTCATTTAGTTCCATCCTAACTTAATTACTTCTCATTCCTTTAGATTATAACTAATTTCATTATGATTCCTTTACTTTATAAGAAAAATCTTCTAAGTTCATCATGTACCTTACAAGTATCCTAACACTTGTCTTCATCATAAAGCTTGCCTGTACAAGTGTCCCACTTGGCATGGCCTTTACAAGTGTCCCACCACTTGTCCCATTCATGAAGTTTCTCCTATCTTCTCCATGTTTCACGTGAATACTAGAGGAAAGGAGAAAAATCTTTGCCTCATTTCATGTTACCTTGTATCCATATCATTCAAGGCATGACACCTTTCTTCCAAGTGTCCTTTTTCTTGGCATGTTCATGAAACTTCTCTCATTTTCTACCTAATTCACGTGATTAACCAAAGCCAAAGGGAAAGGAAGACAAATTTTACTTCCTTTCATACTATTTTATGTACACATGTCATTTTTGATGATGAAGAAAAATCTAATCCCAATATGGCATTTTCTAGTAGAAAGTCAAATTTGATTTGAACTCTTCTTCCTAAAGATAATATTGAATAATAGCATTCTAGAGTTTTTCAAAAACTGACTTTAATTTCAATAAAAACTGCTCACAAGTAATCTATACAAAGTGTTATTCAGACTTTTCTTACAAGTTAATTCTGATTGGTCCGTTCCACTTCTGACCATCAAAATTATTAAATCATCTCTTTGAATAAGTCTATTCATCCTACAATTAAAAGAAAATTTCACAGATTCTATGTATCATTTTTCCATATTTTTCTGATGCTTGAATTCTCCTGAATAAAATTTCAAAGTTATGACCGTATAAAATTCATAGAAATCCTATTCTAGGATTTTCTATCACAAAGTATTTTGGTATTCTGTCATTTAAGAGTGCTCTGTAATTTCATCAATTTTTCACAAAATCTCTAAGGGTGTCTAGGCAATTTTAGCTTCAAAGGTATTATGGTAATTTGTCATTCTAGGTGCATGCTTGTAATTTTCCAAAATATCTAAGGGTATTTTTGTAATTTCAACCTTAAAACATCTAACCAAAATATCCAGGGGTATTTATGTAATTTTCACCTCAAGGGCATTTTTGTAATTTCATTTTAAGGGAAGGGTGATATGGTCATTTCTCTTCAACTATATTTTTTATCGAAGTATCATCACACTTCCACAATTCAATTAAATATGAATTCAAGATATAATTTTGAGGATGTTACACTCTTCCCTTCTTTTTCATGTACCGATGCCTCTTCGAAGTGTTGGGTAATCTTCTCCCTTTCTTTCCATTTCAATGTGCTTTGCTAGAGTACTTGAATGTGGCCCCCTCCTAACTTCACCCTAACAGTTTGGCAGTGGTGCAGGCCTTTGAGATTTTGTATTCTCATTTGCACATTCATGCTACTGTTCCTCTTTTCTTGTTATTTTTCCAGACCAAGCTGTCTGCGAAGGTCACTTGGGTCTCCTTGAACAGTGTCTCGAAAAAGCTATTCGTGGTTGACACCAACGTCTTCCACTGCTTCAAGGACCAATTCTTCAAGGTCCACGAAAATGGTGTTATGGTTGATGGGTTGCCTCTGATGCACAACAGGGATGGGGAGGCTCGCTTCTCCTTCTACTGGCAGGCTGACCCTACTAGGTTCAAGTCCTTTGATGAGGACATGCGGACCCTTGTAGAGAGGTCTGACAAGGCAACCTTGGAGCAGTTGCCAACCTCCTTGGATGCACGTGCCATTTTGTCACTGCCTTCAGTCGATGACCCCTCTGTCACACTGGACGGTAATTTTCCTTCCTTATAACTTCTTTGTTTTCTGGTATGCGAACTCTGACACTTGCGTGTTTTTTGTGTTTTTACAGGTATCATGGGCAACTTTAAGTGGAGGCCATTGGTGAGGAATGTGGGTGGCGATGTTGTGCCACCCCCTGTTCCCCCCAACTAGAGAAAAAAGTCGACCCATTGTCCGGGTTGGCCCTGCTGGTGTAGCTACTACTTTCCCCGACCCCTCTCCTTTTGAGCTATCAAAGAGGAAGAGAGACAAGGGTGCTGGGATGTCTAGGCACAAGAAGTCTCGGGTCGTCCATGACCCTCGTAGCTTGCGTGTGATGAGGGAGGCTGTCAGGCTTCTGCCTACTTCTCCTCCTCCTATCCGGGCTCTGACGCCTGTGGTGGTTGTTGCCACTGCTTCTCCTGTTGTCGTGGCTCCAGCTCTGATTGCTGCTGCTACTGTGCCTCATATAGCTGTCGCTCCGACTCCACCCGCCACCCGACCTGTTTTCCCTGCTATTTGCCACTCCTTATCCTTCTCCGCCTCCTCCGTCTACAATCTTGCCGACTGTCGTTCGTCCTGTCACCTCCCTCGAGTTTATGAATGCTCCAAGGGAGGTTGACTCTTTATGGAGTGCTGGACACAGGCTTGAACGAAGATTGTCAACCCCCTTTGATAGGAATCTGATTAGGTTAGTCGATCCTCAACGTTCACCTGATGCTCTCAAACTTTTTCTACAGAGGGGCCTCGCCATTGTAGAAGAACATGGACAGGTGCACCAAGAGACTATGAACAGAGCTTCTTCCTTGGAGCAAGATTACAACAAGTTGAAGGGTACGGCCCGTAATGCTTGGCAGGTGGAGCACAATAAATTAAACAGCGTTGTAGTGGCCCTTGTCAAGGCGGTTAGGTGTAACCGTCAGTTGTCCATCAAGACTGGTGAAGATTTGTCCAACTTGTTGTGGACTAGGCTTGATGGTGATGAGCTGGTCATTCGCAGCAGGGTAACTACTGCCAAGGCTAATAAGGTTGTTGCTGAGAAGGAGGAGCTGGCGAAGAAGGTGGTAGAGTTGGAGGTGAAGTTGAAAGATGTCGAGGATGGACTCGCTGCCGAGATGGAGCTAGCTGAGAAGGTGACGAGTGTAGAGGAGAGGCTGAGGGAGACTCAGGTTGAGCTTACTGCTGAAATGGAGGTCAGCAATGAGCTTGACGAGGAGTTGAAGGTGTACAAACGGGAAACAGTGGAGCAACATAAGAAAGGCTTCTTCAAGGCGGTCTGCCAAGCTGGCCTCTTTGCGAAGGACCTTGACTTGGGTCAGTTTGATCCTTTCAAGGATGTGAAGGATGAGGCCTTGGTTGATGAGGAGGAGTTGGGTTCTGTTGAGGAGACTACTATTGATGCAGCAGATGTGTAGGTTGCTTTTGTCTTTTTGCTTCTTTTGCACTTTTGGCCGGTGGTGGCCATGTAAAGTTATTTTTCAACTTTAATGAAAGTATTCTTTATTTCTCCATCTTCGTCAATCTTCTTTATGTTGCATGCTATCTTCTGTTAATGTTCATGTTGATAAGTCACTTGAATAATGTTGTCATCAAACCAGTTAAGACACTTTGTTATAACATTGTCTTGTTGCTTTCGAGTGGTTTGACGTATGGACATTGCTTGCTAAATTGTCGAGTGACTGAGGTACCAAGAGTACATCTTGGGTTTTGCATGTGATGAACTGTCGTTGTCATTAAGTAATGTTGGGTTCTTGTTGTTGATTCAAGAGGAGTCATGAGAAGTTGGACAAGGAATCAAGCTTTTGAGTTTTGTGCTTTCAACATGCCTCATTTCAAAAGTGCCATGGAAGCTTGAAGATCAATTTGATTCCTGTAAAAGGAAAGAAGTGGTATCTGATAATCCAGTGTGCATATCATGCATATCATTCATTTAGGATTGTTAGATTGAAGACTAATGCAAAAGCTTTTAATAAATAAGGCAGATTAAAATCAAGTTTTTGAAAAATGAAGTTTTCCTGTTTTAATCGATTACAGATATGTTGACATCAATTATTTTGTTCTTCGTGCCTTCTGGAAAACAAATTAAGAACATTGTAATCGATTACATATCGAATTAATCGATTACCTAGGCTAAAATTAAGATATTGGTCTTTCTGTCTTAATCGATTACAGAAGCTCATAATCGATTACATATCATGCCTATGGCTAACATGTTTTGCTAAATTAATCGATTACCAAAAACAGTAATCGATTACTCAGTGTATTTGGAAAATCATGAGTTCCTGTCTTAATCGATTACGTGACGAGATAATCGATTATAATGTTCATAGCTCAAACCCAGAATGTATCAGAAACACTTTAATCGATTACATTCTTGAATTAATCGATTACATATGCTAAATAATCGATTACAGGAGCGTGTTTAATCGATTATTTTAAGTTAGAAAGCTGTTATAAATAGAACCCATTGCTTAGTGATTTTAAGAGTTGAATAATTCGAATTCTGGGTAATCACAAACATTCATGAGCTTTCATTAGTGAGTTTTCTGAGTTAAAAAAATGTCTTAGCTTCACCAAAATTCATATGGGTTTTTGACTTGCTGAGTGAAGCATCATTGAGTTTCAAGGAGTAAGGAAAGGGATGAATTGAATCTGTTATTCTTTCTTTCAACCTGGTGAATCATACATATGCATTTTGTTCATTGGATTATCAGCTGAATTCGTTCCTTATTCTTTATGGTTGTAAATCTGTTATTTGATTTCTGTAAAGATTGGCTTATTGGAAATGGATTTCTTGCATGATAACTAGAGATAGTGTTTCTTTAGGGGTTGCTGAGTAGTGTTCTCAGTGGGGTTGGTCTCTAAGAATCTAATAGTGTTTTAGATCTCTGAACTTTATCTGGGGTTGATAAAGAGAGGCTTGTAATATCTTGTAAGAACATTAATTTACAATAGTGAAACTCCATTCTAGTGTTGAGTGGAAGAACTAGATGTAGCTTCATAGTGTTTAAAGTGAACCAGTATAAAAATTGTGGCTGATCTTTATTCTATTCTCTTCATCTCTTTATTGCCTTGGTTTGTGAATCAAATTATTTGCACAGAAAGATTTTAGTTCTCTATTGATTTTTTTGATAGAGGAATTTGATTGAATATAAGATTCTTGGTTTCAAAACAATTTTTAAAGTGATAAAGATCCTGTGGAAACTCTGATTATAAAATTTTTAAATATCAAGGTTCAACCAATTCACCCCCCTCTTGGTTGTATTGAAGTATTCCTTTCATTTTCAATTGGCATCAAGAGCTGGTTCTTGAAAGTTACTCAAGATCACTTTTTCTTTTCAAAAAGAAATATGAATACTTCACAAATAACCTTTAAGGAGGGTGCCTCTTTAAACAGACCTCCTATGTTTGAAGGGGAACATTTCAGTTTTTGGAAAAATAGAATGAAAATCTTTATTCAATCAAATGACCCAGGAG
>PYAF01005079.1:0-17486 GCA_007407185.1 Glycine tomentella | reverse complement strand
GGTGTAGATCTTCATATGGCCTGGCAGAGACGTAGACAATATGGAGATGGCAAGAGAGAAAGAGCAGTGTGGAGATTGATTGATTCTCAATCATATCTCCAAGTGGGAGATTGTTGGAGGCAAGTCCCACATCGGTGGGAACAAGCCAAGGGAGGAAGATTGGGGGTTATAAATAAAGACCCCCTTCCTTCATATTTCACACACCAAAATCTTCTTCTTCTCCTTTAATAATATTATTTGTTATAATATTATTCTTGAGTCTCTTTTATAATATTATTTGTTATAATATTATTCTTGAGTATAATTTTGTGAGGATTATTCCTAGTTCAAGAGAGAGATAAAATTGTTCTCTCCTTGTGATAAAAGGAGGTTGTAGTGTTGGAGTTCCCATAGTGAAATTTTTCTACTCTTGTCCGTGGGTTTTTTTTACCTCAGGGTTTTCCCACGTAAAATATTTGTGTCCATTTATCGCGTTCAATTTCCTTTATCTGTTGCTATTATTCTGTCCGATGGAATCCCCGTTTATTAACATAATTTACATGACGTTTAATGATTGAAGTAATGAACTTCAATTTGTGTGATCAGGACTCAACAAATAAAGACATTCTGCTGTAGTATATGGTAAACCCCAAACATTAATTAAAATCAGATTCTTCTTTTGCCAAGAGAAATTCTTGCGTGTTGTTGAATTGTTAACTTGTTGTTGCCCAGGTTCAAAGCACGCACACACGTTTTCTTCTTATTATAACTTGACAAACAATGAAGATAAGGGGAATGAGAGTTGAAGTATGTGTTATGTAGAAGTTAATTCGCAAGGGCAGATAACATATGAGGCATGTCTTTAACAATCCATCTTTTCACTTTTGGTTGAATCAGATATCAGGTGGGCACGCCACATGTACAAGAATTGACTTCAGAAAGGCTTTTTTTTTTTTTTTTCTATTTTAAGAGGGAATGTCAGATGATATAAATTGATTTAATTAGCAAGGAATGGAATATTTGATAAGATAAATATAATATATGATATGGGCATCTACATATAAGTATAACGTATCCAGTTATAGCTATATATATATATATATATATATCTTATTTTTCAACTATAGTTCAAATGGCTGAAATGTTATAATTTTATTCCTTGAAGTTCATTCATTCTGTTATACTATTATTTATTTAAAGTATCTTGGTTACAACTTTAAATGACATCAAAACTGGACGAAATCGTTGCATAGTCTGTATTGTGTGTTTTACTTAAAAAAATGGTGAGAATGAAAGGGAAATCTAGGGTTAGATTATTGATATTTCAACTGTAAATTGATTTTTTTTATCGAAAAATATTAATTATTAATTTGTTAATTTTTGTTAACACGAGAAATTAAACCCATTGTCTTTTTTCTTTTCTTCTTTTCTTCATCACTCAACCAACCTTATATCTATTTCTATTATAAATTGATAATTGTTGAAAGTCATGCAAAAACAAATTAAAATATTGAGGTGTTGGTTTAGCAGCAGCAAGGTACGTATTTGTGTGATAATAGGAGCCATAATATATGCTACCACATATAAGTTAAGATAGGAAGGTATACTACAACATTTTGATATTTTAATTTGTTGTGAAAATAATCTCTGCTACTACCTTTGGCCTTTTGAAACATCAGGTTCTTTGAGACCCATTCAAAGCAGAAAATAGTAGCATATAAAATACATTCAATGCTAATCAGCGTGATGTTTTACACGTATGCCACTTTTCGATGCAATCAATTATAATTTTTTAAAATAGATTGGCGTATTTTTTTTTTTTATCGGAAAAAAGTATCGTTTATGTATATTTATATAATAAAAATGGTAATAGGAACAAGAAGTGCCTAAACCAGTGACAAAACCTTAAGACGTCAGAGGTTACATCCTGTTTATGATTTAATTAACATAAAAAGGAGTAACCCGGGAGATAACGAGGTATACAGCATGCCACCAATACAAACAATTTCCTCATAAACCCATCATGATCTATCCTCCCAAAACCTCCTTTGGCTAAGTATTAAGAAAACTAATCCACACGAGACATTACAAATTATAGAAGCCCATTTCTTATTACATGCTTCCATGATACAGTAAAAATCCAAGACTATCCATCCATTAGACACGGTCCTGGATTAGCCATCTACAGTGCAAAGGAGAAACCAAATTTATCCCTGTTAGGGATTCCATAAATGGATTTAGTAACAAGGTCCTTCAAGGAGTATTGGATTGCTGACCCCAACTGAAAGTCAGATCGTGAATCTTGACCACTTCAAAGATTGTGCTGCTAAATGGTTGAAGATCTCGGCCGAGAATATCGGGAAATCTACAACTAACCACGAGGTAAATACAATATAAATAACAGATGGATTCAAAGAAAAAGGTACACACAATTCTTACTCTTTCTGTTTCTTTCACACAGTGCACACACCCACGTCAATTGTGGTGTTCTTGCTCTAAACATTGTGATCTTCTTCCCTGAGACATTTTACTTCCATAAATACCTTCAAAGAGAGAGAGTTTGATCCAACATAAATTTTCCAGCAAACCTTGCTGGACATCTCTATTCATAAAAAACAAAACATTGGCGCTGAAGTAGGCACGCCAGGGCCAAATAGCCATTTCGAACCTGGAGGATGATCCCATCACCAGGCACGAAATAATAATCCGGGGCGTCGTGACCCACATGCTGAGGCCCCACGCCAAGCCACCAACGCGGGGGTAAGCCCGGCGAAATCAAGGTAGACACGAGTGCAAGCTTAGAACCCGGTGGTCGAAGCTGTACATCAACCCAGAATAGGCGATGTATACCGGAGGAAATGTCGACGAGGACAGCACAATAATAATACGTTTGTCGATGAGATCGTCAACGCTTAGTTCATAGAAGATTTTGACGGATCCTTTCTGTCAAAATATGATGGGAGTCAGGACCCACAAGTCCACATCGACGAGTTCGACATGCAAATGTGTGTCAGAGGCATCGACGAGCCGATAATCTCACGAATCTTCGTCACCACCTTGTCTGGTGCTGCTCAAACATGGTTTCACACTTTGCGACTGCAGTCAATCCGCAATTTTGAAGATTTCGGCCAAAAAATCTTGCTAAATTTCGCCACTAGCAAGAAACAGCCCAAGTCTAAGTTCGCACTGGGAAAGATACGTCAACAGTCCGGAGGGACATTACAAAGCTACTTAGACCGTTTTAAAGAAGCCGCCCTGCAAGTACAAGGTTTGGAGGAGAAAGTACACATGCATCTCCTATCAGCCGGGCTCAGCGGATCATCTCGGTTAGCCAAATCAATATACAAAGATCCGGTGAAGTCTTTGTTGGAGTTCAGAGCACGATCCAAGAAATACTTAGAGTTGGAGCAAATGGAGATTGCCAATACAGCTCCCAGAAGGAAGAATTTCCCACCAAGGAATCGCCATCATCATGGTAATCCCCATCCCAGCAGGAATATTGATCCCGGTTTCAGGCCGGGAAAATATGAAATCAAATATGATAAGTACACCCCGCTAAATACATCTCGGGCACAAGTTTGGAGGGAAGTCGCCCTGAAAGATATGAAAAAGGTGGACCGACCCCAGCCAGTGTTTAAGAAGGTCGGACTTGATCATTCCCGCTATTGTGAATTTCATAATGGGCCAGGCCACACCACTGATCAATGTTGGGACTTACGGGATGCTATAGAAAATTTTATCTGAGAGGGCAAACTGAGGCAATACGTAATCAAAACACAAGGCTAGCGAAGCAAGCGAAAAACAAGTCAGAATGAAGCCCAACCACAAAAGAGCCGAGATGATAAAAGAAACAAACGTGATGATGATGAGTTTCCAGAACCAGAATTTGAGTGCAATGTGATCTCTGGAGCCATGGGAGGAGGAGGAGATACGGCTAGTCAACGATGGAAATACCTTAAGGAGGTCCTTTCTGTGAGGGAGCAACCCAAATTTAAAGGGGGTAGTAACAAAACTGAGCTCCCCTACTTTATTTCACGGAAGAGGATATGAAAGACGTGGTTCCCGGTCATGAAGATGGCCTGGTAATAACTGGGACACTAGTCAATTGCCGGGTTAAGAGAATATCCGTAGACGACGGCAGCTTGGCAGACATTATATCTTGGAGTGCTTTCAAGAAGATGAACCTGGATGAGGAAGACTTAAAACCATGTAAAATTATGCTAATAGGTTTCAACGGCGGGAACACCGGTCTCAAAGGCTTCATTAATCTCCTACTAACATTAGGAACAAAAGAGGCCTTCAAGTCAGAAAGAATCACGTTCGTCGTAGCTGACTTTTCTTCACCATACAACATCATCCTTGGGAGACCAATCATCCACAAATGGGATATGCTGGTGTCCTCTAAGCACTAGAAACTGAAAATGTTAGGGAGTAATGGCAAAGTAATAACCATTCGCGGAGACCAGAAAGAATCTCGTCAATGTTATTACAATGTCATGAAGGAAAGCGAAGGTGGTCCATCTTCACCCCCTCAGATTCGTCAAGGAGACCGAGTTGAACAAAAAATTGATGAATGCCGGACCAAAAAATCAATAAATATGGTGGAACTCGATATGAGAGGGGATATTGAAGAATGGAGGTTAGAGCCAGCCGACGAACTCGAGGATATTCAAATAGGAACCCAACAGTCGTAAGTCACCAAGATGGGCAAAATAGCCGATCCAACCATCAAGGCCGAGTTAACGAAGTGTCTAAGAAATAATCAAGATGTGTTCGCATGGAAAGCCTTCGAAATTCCGGGAATAAAGCCAACCTTCTACTGTCACAAGTTGTCGATGTATCCCGGCTCAAAACCAGTGGCCCAGAAAAAGAGAAACTTTAGCTCGGAATGAAAGCAAGCATTAGAGAAGCATATCAAAGAATTGTTGGAGGTCGGCTTCATACGAGAAATCTAGTACACCACATGGTTGTCTACTTTGGTGATGGTTAAGAAATCCAACGACAAATGGCGAGTATGTGTTGACTACACTGACCTGAATAAGGTATGTCCTAAAGATTCATACCCAATGCCGAGCATTGATCAGCTAGTAGATAATTCATCCGGCTTCAAAATACTATCGTTTATGGATGCCTATTCCGGGTACAATCAAATTGCTATGTACCCGGGCGATCAAGAGAAAACAACATTTAGAGAAGGCGAAGCAAACTATTTCTATAATGTAATGCCCTTTGGTCTGAAGAATGCCGGAGCCACATACCAGCGGATGATGAATAGAGTATTTGCCCAACAACTTGGCCACAACATAGAGGTATACATAGATGACATGATAGCAAAAACAAATGCTACCGGAAATCATATTCATGACCTGGAGGAGACATTCCGGAGACTAAAGGAGCACAACATCCGTTTGAACCCGCTCATGTTGACCCATAGAGGAATAGAAGCCAACCCGGACAAGTGCAAATCTGTGTTGAAAATGCAGTTCCTGGCCAACAAAAAGGAAGTTCAGCAACTAACAAGAAGGATAGTCGTGCTGACGCGCTTTCTTCCAAAATCATCAGAAAAAGCACTCCCTTTCTTCAAACTCTCAAAAAAGGAAGCCAGCGTTGGATGGAACCAGGAGTGTGAGGCGACCTTTCAAGAAATTAAGAAGTGTCTAGCTTCCCCTCCAGTGCTGTCGAAGCCAGAGCCCGGTGAAACACTAATCCTATATTTGTCAATAGGTGAGCAAGTGGTTAGCGCCGTATTAGTCAAAGAAATCAATAAATCTCAATCGCCGGTGTACTTTGTAAGTCGAGCTCTCAGAAATTCGGAATTGCGATATCAGAAGTTGGAGAAAGTAGCATTTGCACTTCTCGTAACTACCAAAAGACTCCGCACATACTTCTAAGGCCACACCATAATGGTCCGAACCAATCAACCAATCCGGCAAATCTTACATAAGTCGGATTTAGCTGGCAGAATAATGAGTTGGGCCATTCAGTTATCTGAATTCGATATAAAATATGAAGCCCGGCACGCCATCAAATCTCAAGCCCCGACCGACTTTTTGGTGGAATTAACCTCGACTATCGGAGGCGGCGTGGAAATCTGGAAATTATATGTTGATGGCTCCTCCAACACAAAAGGAAGTGGAGCCGGGATCATAATCGGAAGTCCAAAAGGAGTATCCATCGAACAGTCCCTGCAACTCAACTTCCCGACATCAAACAACCAGGCTGAATACAAAGCGTTGATAGCCTGGTTGATACAGACCAAGGAACAAGGAGCGCAGAAGGTAAACGTATTTACCGACTCCCAGCTTGTCACAACACAGATTGAAGGGAGATATTAGGCAAAAGGACCTTTACTGATCAAATATCTGAGCAAAGTCAAGGAAATAATTGTCGAGTTCGACGAAGTCGTTGTTGCCCATATTCCTAGAGAAGAAAACACCCGAGCCAACATATTGTCCAAACTAGCAAGCACAAAGGGCACGGGCAACCACAGAATGGTCATTCAACAGGAGATCTCCCAACCTATTTGTGTAATGTTGATCTCGGTAGCCGAGGACTGGAGGAGGCCTATAATCAGCTATTTGGAACAAGGAACAATACCAGACGACAACATAGAAGCCAAGAGATAATTCTGAGATGCGACCATGTATACCATACAAGATGACGAGCTATATCGTAGAGGCCCGCACACCCCAATGTTGCTATGCTTGGGCCTGAACCAAACTGAATATGTCATGGCCAAGATACACGAAGGCATCAACGGTCAGCACATGGAAGCAAAAGTCCTAGCAATGAAAGCCCTCCAGGCTGGGTACTACTGGCCAACAATGAAGGCAGACGCCTCAAATCATGTAAAAAGATGCGAGAATTGTCAAAAGCATGCTAAGATCGTATGTCCCCTTCCGCCGAGCTGACGTTGATCACTGCACCTTGGCCTTTTTACAAATGGGGAATGGATCTTCTAGGACCATTTAAGGAAACAAAGGGACAGATGAAATGGCTAATCGTAGTCGTTGACTACTTTATGAAATGGATCGAGGTCGAGCCATTAGCCACTATCACCTCGACCCGAGTTCAAAAATTCTTTGAAAGAAGCATAATATCAAGGTTTGGGATCCTGGCTGAAGTCGTTACGGATAATGGAACTCAATTTACCGATAAACTGTTTCAGGAAATGATGATCGGGTTCCACATCACACACCACTTCTCGCCTGTGGAACATCCGCAATCCAACGGACAAGCTGAAGTTGCCAATAAACCTATTCTGGAAGGACTGAAGAAACGAATGCACAAGGTCGGCTCAAATTGGGTAGAAAAGTTGTACTATGTCTTGTGGGGACACATAACCACAACCCAGACATCTACTCAAGAAACCCCATTTAGGATGACTACGACTGCGATGCAATGATACCCGTGGAAATCGGAAAACCTTTCTAGAGAAGAAAGCATGCACTCCGCGTAAGAGAGGACAACAATAATGAAATATTGGCCGCCAAGTTAGAATTGATAGAGGAGGTCTGTACCATGGCACACCACCGGGATCTGACTATGAAACAGATGAAAGCCAAAAAGTTCAATAAAAAGGTAAAACCGAGGTGTTTCGAAAAAGGCGACCTAGTCCTCCACAGAGCCAATATCGGGAACAGAAACGCTCGGGATGGAAAGCTAGCAACCAATTGGGAAAGGCCGTACCGGATCACACAAAACCTCGGACAGGGGGCATATATTTTGGAGACCCTTGATAAAAAAGCGATAAAACGCACTTGGAACGTAGACAAATTAAAGATATATCACAATTAGTTCTGAGTTGGACGGAAGGAACAATAAGCCGTATGGCAGAAGAATTTATTTTCCATGTTGGAATAAATGTAATTTGTGTCTCTTTTATTGACAGTATGAGCTGGGGAACAACAAGTTGTCAACTCGGGATTCATATAGTTCTCTTTCATCGAGATCATGAATTGTCTTGTAATTCGATTGATTAATCGTTTATAAAACTTACGTTTTCCTTCGACGGAATTGACAATATCATCTATAGTTCGTGTTTTTTCTTTTATCGAGAGTATGAACCGTGGCACAATAAGCATCCAACTCGGAATTCATATTGTTCTCTTTCATTGAAAGCATGAATTGTCTTATAATTCGATTACTCGATTACCGACGCACGCATTATACGAGGTATCGTAATCATTATTATCTTGGCAATGAGCAACATACTATTCTAACCCTGATTACGATGGAATGTCGAACAGTTAAGAATGGAAATTAATGTTCACATGTAGCATGTTAACCATTGTTAGGATTAAGCCCGGCTAAGATAACCGGGATCGAGCTACAGAGAAAGAATAGTCTATATTATAAAATACTTCGTCATTGGAACCAAATGAATAGTTATTTAAGCATGCAAAAGATAGTGTTGGCCAAAACATTAATAATCCGGAGTCAATTCGGATGCACGTATATGAAAATAAACCAAGTTAAATTCAAACAACCGGGTGTAACCCGACAATATTGAAAAATAGCAGACGAGAAAGCAAAATTACAGCTTAAAATGAAAATTACAATCTTCAACCGGCATCTCGGCCCTTCGCACACTTATGTTGTCTGGGTTTGAACTTGACTACCACCCTCTTATGCAAAGTCACTTCCTCTCCATGAGACAGATCGTCATCCATTTGGATCATTAAATCTTCACAAGGAGAAGAAGGAGAGATTAGCTTATCACCATCCATATATGCTCGAAAGTGCATACTAGTAGTGTTCAGTTGAAGCCCCGGGTTCAGATAGCGTAGCTACTCCAGTGCATTGGCGAATGATTCCTCTACCGTGATAGCCATCACTTCCTTCATCTGGGCAACATCCACCTCGGCCTTCAATGCCCGGGATTCAGCCTCTTGTAACTGCAGATCGCTCTCAGCCAAAGTATTCTTCAGGTCATTGAGGTGCCCAGTCAAGAGTGCATTCTTTTTCTGGGCCTTTTCCAAAGCCGCCTGGGCACCCTCAACGGTATCCAGGTTAACTTGGAGCTCTTAACGAAGAGAAACATTGGCATCCTAGGCAGACCGGAGCTCTTGGCGAAGGGAGGCCACGGTATCCTGTGCAGCAAGGAGCTCCCGATGTGTTTTTTGGGTCTTTTCCCAGGAGGCACTGA
Organism: Glycine tomentella; assembly: GCA_007407185.1. Lineage (NCBI taxonomy): Eukaryota > Viridiplantae > Streptophyta > Magnoliopsida > Fabales > Fabaceae > Glycine > Glycine tomentella. The sequence continues at coordinate 8,359 of PYAF01005079.1, read as the reverse complement.
GCTCATCCAACAGTTTGTCGTGCCTACCCTTCAAATTCACCAAACATTGTATCAAGGCACCACCTTTAAAGATATTTTATTGGATGATGGTGAGCTCTTTAAAGTCATCATCAGAAAGAGGACTTGAATCCAAAAAGTGTTTCGGAGCCTTCACCCCACGGACCATGTCCTCGTTAACCCCTTTCTCCCAAAGGCAGCCTGGAGACGGCCTGGAGGTTGTGGTAGGGGGAGGTGGAAGAATGGAAGACGCGGTTCCCGACCCCGCAGAAGGGACTGGGTTACCTTGTTCAGCGGTAACCACATCCGACCGAGCTGCCTCCACGACCTTTCGCTTCTTCCCCTTTCCTCCCTCTAGGAAAGTAACATAAGAGGAGGGCTGTGACCGCTTCGGAGGATTGAGACGCTTGGTGACTGGCTTGGCGGGCAGCGGGCTGAATTGGACCCACTACTGCGGGAGGGACAACCACGGTGATAGCAGTAGAACCCGAGGCCAGGGTCTCAGCGGATGGAGCCGAGGAAGCGATTGGCGGTTCCATATTATCAGTTGCAAATGAAAATAAAACCGTTAGAGTAGCGTAAATGACACATCACAAATCAAAATCAGTTATGTTCGTACTTAATGTAGTAGAGGACCCGAAAAGATAATCAAGAAGGAAAAATGCAGTATTTATCAACTCGTGAGCTCCCATATATGCCTCGATCCAGGATACTGATGAAGCTTCAGTGTCTGTTAAGTCCGTTTCTTTGAAACGGTAGGAGGCCAGTGGAAGATCATGATGGATGCAGGTCCAGTAGAGGGGAAACTTCCACTCTACATCCAAGGATTCGGGAGAAGAAAGAAAGAATAGTTGTTTGCCGGGTTCGACGACAACCTTGAAGAATTTTATTTTTGAAGTGTTTAAATGACTCCGAATAGATTGAAAAAAGCTTACGATCGGAATGACCTCGGATGGAAGTCCATCCCTTTTTGTTAGAAGGTTCCCTACCTGTTTTAGCGGTATGTACAGTAAAGTAATAAAAAAAATAGACGGAGTGTACAAGGGACCCCTAGACCCTGACAAAACAGTTCAAAAGCTTGGATAAATCCCCAACTGTTGGGATGAAGTTATGAGGGGGCTATGTTTAAATGGTTTAGGACTTGCATTTGAAAATCCGAAAAAGGGAAGCGAATACCCATACGGGCAATCACGTCCCTATAAAAAAAGAAGAAATTGCGTTCTTTCCCTTCCCAAAAAGAACAGACGGGCTCGTCCGGGCCGAGGACTTGGACACAGAACCCTTCTTGGTTGCCAAGTGGGAGTGCAGCGATGCTTCCCGGATCCAAGTCAGAAAAGGTGTCTAAAACTTCAAGGGTGACCCACGGAAACTTAGCAGCTAAAGTTGAAGAGGGGAAGTTAGAATGCGATCCGACAAACTGAGATTCAGCAATTAACTCTGAAGATGACAGGTCCATAATTACCTACGTAAAAGAAAATCATAGTTAGTAAAGTAGCAGCATACCTGGAGAAATGTCGGTTATACGAGGTGGAGAAGGGTCATCCGGGATGATAATTACATCTTCGGGCTTCTCGGCACATGGGCCAAGGGCAGGAGGATCATTCGGCACTCGAGTTGGCATTGGCCGAGAAGGTTTTGGTTTTCGGCACAAGAACCGGGTTGTGGCGACAGTTTCCAAGAATTGAATCCGCCATGGAATCAAAGCCAGAATTTACATAATAAGAACACTCGATCATGAAATCTATATATGGATCGAACCGGGTTTCAAAAGAAGGTTCTATGATAAAATCTATTTGTTCGGAAGGTGATTGCGGGGGTTACAACTTGGGATGTAGAGACCGAGGCAGAAAGCATTTAGTGGAAGGCTTAACACTTAATCTATCCTCATTTTCATGAAAATGGGATTTGCGTGTAAAAGTTTTAGGTTTTGATATATTAACATTCGATGGCCTACCAGGTAAAGGGGGTTGGTTTGTAAAAGTTCGGGGCTTTAACTTTTTAGGGTTCAATGTCCCAGCAATGTGTGAACGAGGCTGGGACTTTTCCCTTTCAATTTTCTCTTTTTCTTCTTCAGTAAGGGGGACTCCAAAGAGCCAATACCTAGTTAGAGGAGGAACGGTTTGGCATAATTCCGCTTCTTCCTCTGGAGAAAGTATCATTATGATTAAAATGGTTGGGGCTTATAAGGAGGTTTATGTAGGAAAGTTTAACAGAAGAGAATGATGAAGATAATCAAGAGTTCAAGAACAATTCAAGTTCAAGGACGACGAATAAAGACGATGAACTAGTAACAAAATGAAAAAAATGAACAACAAACCAGAAATAGAAATGCAAGAAAGGAGGATGCAAAAATGAAAGAATATGGAAATTACAAAAGAAAAAGAGAGTGTATGGTAACGAAGATATCTGGAAAAAGGAAAATCTTGAAGAAATTTAGAGAGGAAAGGTGACGAACAAGAACACAAAAGAATGCACAAATGTAAGGCACTTGTAAGAAGAGAAGGCATAAATGAGCAGAAAATAATAACAATACAATATGTGTAGAGGAGAGGAAGTTAAACAGTAAATAGAAAAGTGTAACCGCCGAACCCATGAAGCGACATGGGTGTACAGTTGGCAAATGCGAAACGTCGTGTAAGGGCAGAATGGTCAAATGCATTCGATAACGAGGGCAAAAAGGACATATTTATTCAAACGTCATGATTGAAGCGTGAAATAAAACGATGGCGCATTTAATTGAGTAGACTGCACGCTACAGTTACAGATAAGACCTAATGACGGCTTTTCAGTGACCTTCCTTGTTATAGTATGGAAGTGACGTGATTAAGATGAATTTGGTTATCAACATCATGGTAGAGATAATAGAAGGAATGGGTACGAGTTAGAATCCCGGCATCTAATGGCCGAGGTGAGATGAAGAATACCTCGGTGTCCAATGGATCCCGGCATCTAATGATCGAGGTGAGATGAAGAATACCCCGGTGTACAATGACCATTCAACGGCCAACAAGTTGGGTCAATTATCCAAGCTATCGTGGAAAATGGTCAACTTATATGCATCCCAGTCATCGAGATACCTCAACAATCGAGCTGGGGGACAACTGTTACGGATTCTATAAATGGGCTTAGTAACAAGGCCCATTGAGGAGTAGTGGATTGCTGACCCCAACTGAAAGTCAGATCGTGGATCTTGACCACTTCAAAGATTGTGCTGCTAAACGGTTGAAGATCTCGGCTGAGAATATCGGAAAATCTACAACTAACCACGAGGTAAATACAGTATAAATAACGGATGGATTCAGAAAAAAAAGGTACACACAACTCTTACTCTCTCTTTTCCTTTCACACAGTGCACACACCCCATGTCAATTGTGGTGTTCTTGCTCTAAGGATTGTGATCTTCTTTCCTGAGACATTTTACTTCCATAAATACCTTCAGAGAGAGTTTGATCTAACATAAATTTTCCAGCAAACCTTGTTGGACATCTCTGTTCGTAAAAAACAGAACAATCCCAAAGACCTCTTAGGCAACTCCATGAAGTAAATTGAATCTGGTATATAACTGCATTTAGATCAAAATTCCTACCCCCCCCCCCAAAGATTAAACAAGATCAGCTTTACATAAATATATAGTTTCTAACTATGTATTAACTAAAATTATACCCACTCCAAGAATGAGTAATTAAAGATTTTACGTTTGGAATGCAGCCATGCCCAAGATTTAAGTCTGTCAATTTAATTATACCTTCAAAGACTATTGAAGATAATATCAATTCTCACATTGCCCAGAGACCACACTATTTGCCAAACTTTCCCCACCATGTTTTCCTTTAATGATCCCAGTTGAGTGATGTAAGAAATGAAACCAAGGGTCTTGTTTTGTGGTAGCACCATTTCAAAGTCCCTAGTTATTTCCTCCAACTTCCCACAGAATGGGCAATTATAGTTACCATCTTGAAGAGCAATCCCTATTTTTTTTAAGATTAGAGCTTGTTGGGATTCAGTTCTTGGCTACTCTCCATAGCAGATGCAATACTGAAGGTGGAGCACAAACCAGAATCAAAGGGTAGTGCACTCAATAGTGTTTATATCTTGGGTCAAAGCTAGCCTTTGTCAACGGAGCTTACTTCTCCTTTTACGATTGGTAAGTTTTTCCTCTGATGTGTCATTACGGTTCTTCTTGATGTGTTGTTGTTGTAACTACTTTTCTTTATTGTGTGTTCATCATGGGACCTTTTTGGTCTTTGTATTTTGTTGGGCTGCTTCCTCTCACATCTTGTGATTTGGAATTAATACCTATTAATATATATATATATATATATATATATATATATATATATTCTTATTTGCTAGCTGATGGAAAATGCATTTGTTCCTATGGTGCCAAATGCACCAGTCAAGCTTCAGTTTCCTGTCGTGAGTTTTCTTGGTACTGATTTGGCTGTCCATTTTTCAGATGGCTTTCCCAAACACCTTGTCTGTGGTGTTTTACTCAATGGTGTTGTTGATCATCAACAATTGCGTTGAAGCAGTTTCAGTTTTGGTGAGCGGAGATAATCACCGAACTGGATTCCATTTCCAGCCCCTTAAGAACTGGATGAACGGTTAGTATGAAGACTTTAATTCAATTTATTTCTGGGCTTGCATTTTCGTTTTTGCGTATCTGCCATATTTTGCTTTAGGTGTTTCTGTTGTTAATTAGTTTTAATCATTGACTATGACTGTAAGTTAAGCTGCATTATAAAAAAATTAGAAAGCAACTGCGTCTCTTTGAAAAGGATGAATTAATGAATAGATTGTAATGTTTCAATTCTTTTGTGGACATATTGCAGTAGGGTTCTTCAATAGGCTATGAATATTGCTCAAAGTGGTTTAAATGAGGATGCATTAATTTGTCTTGGGGTTTGTATGTGCTGGACCTGCTGGTTTTATGTGCTCAATTGGTGTATATGATGTTTCGGTCCTAGGCTTATTTGCTTACTCTAAGTTTCATTTACCAAATTAGTGCAATGCAGATAGTTTGATCCATATGTAGTTTTTTTAAAGTGGTTAACTGAACACATCTAAGTTTATGTTTGATAGTATTGCATGTGTGTGTGAATTTCGTATGTCCAGGTTATGCTAGCATAATATTCTTTCAGCAAACTAAATAATCGTAAAGAGAAATTATTCAAAGTTATGAATGAATTGACCATTTGGGATATGTTGCCCATGAGGAATATGATTTAAAAAGGCATTTTAGTAAATCATATTCAAATTAGTTTAAATGATCGATTGTTTTGGCCCCTCTCTGTGTATATAATGAAAGATAGTGGATAACTTAAGATTTTAATGTTAATGAGAGAAATTATTCACAGTTATGAATGAATTGCCTCTAAATTGGGATATAATGCCCTAGGGCAATATGATTTCAGAAGGAAATTTTACATACTACTATAGTAATTTCATTCTAGTAAATCATATCCAGATAAGTTTAATTAAATTTGTTTTGACCCCTCTCTTTCTCTGTATATAATGTAGGACAGTGTGTTAAAATGAGAAAATAATGTTTGATTTATATGGACATAGGGAGAAAATAGTGCATGTGTACGACCATGCTAACTCTCCGGTGAAAATGGTACAATTTAAGAGAAAGGCAAACAGATAATAGGTACATGTAAAAAGTGAGGGATGAGTACACATTGGAATTTGATCTCTGCAATGTTCATATACTTCTACATTCCGGTCACGCTGACTTGCTGTCTCAAAGTCACATAGAATTACCTGATTAAATTATTTGTTCCTTGTATGACTCCTTGAAAAGTTGTTGCTACTGCTTCTACTCATTACAATTATGTACTCTTTTGGATAGATTGAAAAGTCTTGACATATATGGTTGACATATTCTTTCCTTTGTTGTTATCTTAATATTTAAACATAGAATCTACAACAAGATTTTACACGAGCTGGATTAAGAAATGTGAAATCCCTTAAATAGAGACATTGATAGAAAGTCTTTGTAAATCATATAGTCACTGCATTAACTTATACGATACAGTTGCAGTCCAGTTTTTATTTTGGCCCATGTACTTTGTGTTTATACTCGTTAATTTGTATATTTGATATCAAAGTTTTTCTTTTTTTTTTTTTTTTTTTACCTTCATGAATTTCCCTGGGTACAAATATGAAAGCCAGGCCATGTTACAATTAAGAATTTCTCTTCCTTCGTGTCATTAATAGTGTTCGATAATTTTTAAGTCTCTAGCCATTCTTTTAAGCTAAATGGTCCATCCATGTTTGACCATCCCCTTTTTCTAAAAAATACCATGTTGCTATTATGAAATTTCTGAGTTGCTTGCTTGGTCCAACCTACTTCAGACTAGTTTTATAATCATTAAGAGTTATGTAAATCTTAGATAATATATGATATTTACATATTAAGATTATTGTTTCATGTATTTTTAATGTATTTTTTTATTTAATAGTATTTATTCAATGATAATTTGAATATAATATACATTATCTGGATTGGTTTGGTTATGGCCTGAATTGGTTCGTTTTTAATTTGTAAGTTTGGATTCATTTAACAAAAAAAGAAACAAAAATGACATCGGTTCTAGAATAATTCATGTTGTAAGTAATATACAACATTGTCAAAATCGCTGAATATAATACTTACAACATCGGTTATTTCATAATCGATGTCATTTTTGCTTTTTTTTGTCTATTTGCTATTGTATCACATTGGTTTTGGAAAAAAATGATGTTGTATAGTGGATTTCAACATCGATTTTTATAATCGATGTTAAATATGACTTACTTTTAACGATGATTGTTTAAACATAGGTTCAAAATCAAAGTTGAATGTTCAAAAAAATCGATGTTAAATGTCAATTTTGTAGTAGTAAAATAAGGACAATAACAAAGAAGAATATATGTCATAAATGACTTTAGCACATATTTATCGAATGGTTACACTATGATATTGATTGGGTTAAAGATTTACTGCTCAAACTTGATTGTGGTATTGTTGTTGTTTCACTATTTTTTCATTAAAGGAATTTGAAATATATTATTTATGAAAGAATTATTGATGTTATCAACAATTGTTTAAAATTGATAATATTTTTTAAAAAACTGAAACCAAAATACTGAAACTAAAATTTAGTTTTAGTTTTTAAAAATTTAAAACTAGAAAAACACCCCAACTATAGCCTACTTTATTTATTGTTTTTATGAATTTCATTAAAAAAAAAACTTAATTGTACTTTTAGTCCCTCAAGTATGACAATTCCATAAATTTGATCTAGTAGTAACAACAGTAACAATATATAATATATGTATGTACATATGTGTTATAATTTGATCCGGAAGATTCATAAGATTCATAATTTTTAAGGAAGCATCAAGAGAAGGCATGTGTTGAGGGAAGCCAACTACGTAACAAATAGTCTAGCTAAGCATGATTTGCAGGTATCTTCAGAGTGTCATATTTTTTATGTTGTTACGAATTTTATTTGTAATATGTTAGCAACTTTGGCTTGTTTTTCTTTTCTCACAAGATTTTAGTTTGTCATATGAAGTTAATTTACCATAAAAAAATATATTAGTAAATAAATATGTGCTTTTAATCTCTCATTTAAGCTATGAATTTATTATTAGTATATATTGTAGAAGTTTAAAGTTTAATGGCCTAGTGGTTATAGTGTTGTTGGTTAGCTTTAAGGTTGGGGATTCATACTCTATGTTCAATTAATATTTTTGATAATTTGTTTCCAATTATTGCATGCCACCTTGGTGCATCAAATCATTTTCACATTTAGCCGACAATTAGAATCTTTTTTTTTTTTTTTTGAAAGAAACACGCTCATATTATTTCCAATACAATCTGTTGGGCAATAAAATCAGGCATACAAGCCAAGAACTAGGGGCCAGCTTGAGAATTAGATGCTCTAGCTAAACTATGAGCATCTACATTCGCTTGTCTCCTTGCATGACAAACATTAAAGTTTAGTAAAATCTTGCAATAACCTGCAACATTGTGCTATAATAACACCAAATTCTAGGGGGAAGTTTCCAACTAGAAATATGGTTTAGATGAGAAACCTGTGGTTGAATCCTCACAACTTCCAGCAATTAATGGTCCATTCCTTTAAGTAATCCCGAGCACCCGAGATTTCTTTTAGAGTGTGTTTGGATGGGGCATTTTAAAATTTTAGAGAATTTGAAATTCAGGGAAATTGAAATGCATCAATTAAAATTCTTGAATTTTTAAAATTCCTTGTTTGGATAAATCAATTTAAATTCTTTTAATTTGAAATTTCTTGTTTGGATAAAACAATTTAAATTTCTTATATTTGGAATTCTTTGTTTGAATTAAATA
>PYAF01005078.1:52776-63618 GCA_007407185.1 Glycine tomentella | reverse complement strand
CTCATTATCTTGATTCTTCACAACTGTGAGACCCGACTTCTTAGGAACCACTTGGACAGGTGAAACCCAAGTGCTATCAGAGATGGGATAGATGATCCCTGCAGCTAGTAGCTTCGTCACTTCCTTCTTCACCACATCAAGAATAGTGGGATTCAGCCTCCTCTGGGGTTGCCTCACTGGTCTAGAATCATCCTCCAAGAGTATCCGATGCATGCAGATGGAAGGATTAATTCTAGGAAGATCAGCAAGTGTCCATCCAATGGCCTTTTTGTGGCCCCTCAAGACATGCATCAACTTCTCTTTATGCTCCAGTGGCAGACTACTAGATATGATAACTGGAAGCTTCTGAGCATCATCTAAATATGCATACTTGAGGTGCTCAGGTAGTGACTTCAGCTCCAAGGAAGGGGGCTGAATAGTGGAAGGTAAAGGAAGACTAGAAGCTAAGAAGGAAGACTAGAAGCTAAGGAAAGTGGGATAGTAGACTCAGAACTTGTATTTGTACCTGGAACACAATCAGAGTGAAGTGCGGAGGAAATTTCCGCACAAATGCTACACACAACGGCAGAATCATCACAGGTACAATTACAAGAACCAAGATCAAAGTCAGAAAAGTCAGAAGAAAGATCAGAAAAATCAGAAAGTAAATCAAAAATATCTACACTATCTACTGCAGCATCAATGATATCAAGGAGAAAAACGGAATGCTCCTCTGTAGGATGTCTCATAGCCTCGAAAATGTTGAACTGAACAACGTTATCACCAAACTCCATAGAAACAGTTCCTGCATGCACATCAATTTTGGTCCTTGCTGTCATCAAGAAAGGTCTCCCTAGGATCAATGTGGGACCATGGCTGGAAGACTCATTCTCTATATCCAAAATGTAAAAATCTGCTGGGAAGATCAAATTATTTACTCGCACCAGCACATCTTCAATAAGTCCAAGTTGAAGCGCAACACTCCTGTTGGCTAAGTGGATGACAACATCAGTGGGTTTCATCTCACCAAGGTGTAGTGCTCTGTAAACAGATGTGGGCATGACATTAATGGAAGCTCCAAGATCACATAAGGCATCTGCAAAAGTAATATCTCCAATGGTGCATGGGACACTGAAACTGCCAGGATCCTTGCACTTCTGTGGCAAGGTGGATAGTGGGATGACATCAACAGTTTTACCCTGGATCAGTGCGGAAACATTTATGCCCATCTTCACTTGTTCATTTCCCTTAAGCTTCCTCTTGTGGGTGCACAAATCCTTCAAAAACTTTGCATATTTTGGAATCTGTTTGATGGCATCCAAGAGGGGAATGTTGACTTCCACCCTCCTGAAAGTCTCAAGCAGATCAGAATCAAGCTCCACTACTTTCTTTGCAGGAATGACTCTAGAAGGAAAAGGTAAGGGAATCTGTTTTGGTGCAGAATCTGTTTTGGCACCATTATTAGCTTTTTTACTAGCACCAGCATCTGGAAGTTCCGTGCCACTCCTCAAGATAATAGCACTCACATTTTTAGGATTAACAACTGGTTGTGCTGGAAGGTTACCAAAACCCTGCTGCTGCATCTAGTTGACAATTGTAGCTAACTGTCCAATCTGAGTCTGCAGGACATTCGATTAGACGAAAACTTTCCGAAACATGAAAGCATGACTTACATTTACATAATCATCAATTATCTAGGTTTCTAGGGTTATCTTGTGACTAAATCAATTAACATAACGGATAAGTGCCATATTTGAATCCTATTTTCACTAAAATGTGGCACTTATCAACTCCCCCCAACCTAGAATCTTGCTTGTCCTCAAGCAAAGGTAAAGATATCATGCTTTAACAAGAATCAACTTAATCTTTGATCAGAACAGCTTTTTCAAAAAATAGTTAACCTTGATACTTTGAGAAAACAATTTGATGGATTTTCATGAAATCAAAATGAGGTTAGAGTCAAATTTACACTTCATTTCAAAAAGACCTCAGAGGAAACATTTGACTGATATCAAACAGAGGAAAACCTCTCAATAAGTGTTTAATTTTCCCAAAGGTAAGTGTTTACTCTCACATCCATCACTGATATATCATAGGTAAAATTTGCAGTTCATTTCCCATCAAATCATAATACATACTCATCATGGATCATTAGGTCTTTTATGGCTGGGTTTGGCTAGAAAGAAATCTTGGTTTTTCTAGATATTCAAAAGACCTTAGGATTAGGAGAGCAAACAAAGATAGAGACATTTTAGATCATTACCTCCTATTCCTTTTCTATTTTTCCAAGATATCTATTTTCATCATTTTCTTTTTCACCCAACTTTTTATCACAAGGAATTTTATTTTCTCCCTTTTCTTTTTCTTTCTTTTTCTTTTTCATTTTTTCTTTTCTTTTTCTTTTTCATTAATTACACAAAACTACTTTTAAGAAATCCTTTTCATAACATGAACTACCCAAAAGAAATTCCCATCACAACTCATTCCCTTCTTACTCTCCTAACCATAGGTAACGTATGGAATTCCTATCCTAGGCTAGGGTTTTAATATCAACTGTTAAGGCTCAAAGGGGGTTGCAAAGGATAAATCATTTAATATATTTTGGGATACCTTTTTTGGCCAGTGGCTAATAATATGTTCAAAGAGAAAGATGGCCTAACTCATATCCATGAATCATATGCTTTATAACAATTAGAAATTCATGCAAAAATTACTATAGATTATATCAGTGAGATCTCTCTGTGTATAATGTCTGTTTGGATGCACGCACTCACTTGGACTTTAAGGTCTGTTTTCATGTTTTCCATCAAATCATTTGTTTCCCACTGAAGTTATTTATCAATTTCCATGTAAAAAGACTTTTACCTTGTTTTGATTCTTCTGAAAAGACCATTTATTTTTGTTTTTCATTTCTCAAGGTTTTCTACAAAAAACTTCATTTTTGTGGTTCTGATCTTTAAGAAGAAGTTTCAAAACATTTTCAGTTGATTCTTTTCAAAACATAATATATCAAGAAAAATTTTCTATTTTTATCTCAAAAAATTTTGTCCTAGGTTACTATTTTATTTACAAAATTATGTTATATGCAAAAAGTGTAACTTTATCAAAAAGTGTTTTTCTAGTGCACATTCCCAAAAAATATTGTCTAAATGTGCACCGCTCCAACATAAGCTATATGCAAGATAGTTAACAAAAAAGTAACATAATTACGGACATTCACATAACATATAACACTAGTCATATGTAAAAAGTACCCATGAAAGTGCAAGTGCATAAACCAAAGTATGCAAGTATATATAAAAAAACCATAAAGAAAGCGATAAATGAATTAAAAAGAGTGTCACAAATTTTGGAGATCCGTCAGATATGCTGCCATGTCTTGCTCCAAATCATCTGCCGCCTCTCCTCCTTCTGTTGCAGGTTCTTTAGCTGCAGGGTCCTGTTGGGATGTGGAGCCTCCCACCTCTTCTTGAAAAATAGGCCTGTCCCCAGGCCATGCCACATGTGCTCTAAACTGATCGGGAGTAGGCCATGGGAATGGGCTAGGATCCTGTCGATGCTGATGCAGTGTGTAATGGTAAAAACTCTCATTTAGCTGCATCTGTCCTCTGAAGTTGGCAGCTTGCTGGTCCGCTATATGCTGCATGTAGGTGTGCATTTAAAGCTCCATTCTCTGCATGTTGGCAGAGATAGACTCCAAAGTAGCTGGCTCATGAGCGGGCTGCTGCTCTACCTGTCTAGCTAAACAATATTTCTCAATAAAAGCACAGTTAATTGGAGGGTGGATGGTCCTAGAAGGGTGTACTTGGATTCCATAAAACTGACATAGACCAGTAATTAGTGCAGGGAAGCCCAGCGCCCTGTTGGCTCGCTCTGGGTTAAGTGGATGCCTAGGTGGCTCTAGGATTACAAACTGGTGAATATCATCAGAGATTATCTGAGCCACGTCAATGCTAAGCTGAGTTATAATACTAAAGGCTAGTTGACACTTAAGCATAGGAAGATCGGAGTTATGGTCGCTAGGCATAATATTACTCAATAGAAAGGTCATCCAAATTTGGGTAAGGGTGGTCATATTTGTTCTCATTAATCTTACCCTATTACCTGCTACGCTGCGAGCAAAGTCACTCCCTGAAATGCATAGAAGCTGTCTCATTTCTTCTTCGTCAAAATTGTTACGCCTTTCCAGGTATTCACAAAGATGTCCTTCTGGGAGGACTAGTGAATTGCCTAGAAACTGATTTATGGCATCAGCATCATAGGGAATCCACTGACCTCTGACAAATGAGTGCTTGTCAGGCGATGCTTCCTCCACAGGCCATGCATTGGCATAAAATTCTAGCACAATCTCAGGGGTCAAATTCTTGCAATGGTGTAGCTAGTGGTCCCCATCTACGTCGGTGAAGTTCAGCGGTAAATTCTGGATATTCTTTATTTAATAGCTGAACCCTTCTCTCTTTAAGGAAAGACCAATTCTTGATTGTTTCAAACCTGAGTTGGTGCTCTTGGCTTCTAAACCTCTGCTCATCATAGATAAAATCCTCAGGTGGAGGTGCACTGGAACCTTCATTGCAAGCTCTCTTATTCTGTAATTTCTTTGGAGCCATCTGAAACAATCACTCAAAAATAATTTCAACATTTTTAACAAGCAAGATGTAAGACAAATGGCAGCCATTATGACATGATTTTACCACAAAATTTCTCCATTTTTAATGCATAAGATAAATCAAGGAATTCAATATTTATGTTGTCTTCATGTTATGCACAACTCATTCATGTTTTAGGACACAACTAAGTGCTGAATTTTCACTAACCATAGCCTTGGTCATTTTAGTGTTTTATCATGTAAATAAAAGGCTATGTCTTTCACACAAAATGCACATATTGATGGTTTTCATTAAGTGTTGTGGTCTACGTTATGACCTATGTGGCATTTGAATGTGTTTAGGACCAGTTTTATGACCTATACGTGTGCATTTATAAAACTGATTTCATTGTGGCATTTGAGCAAACACTTAGTGTGCATAACATATTGGACCTAAAAATGGAGACTTGGCACATAGATATACCAAAATTTTTCAAAGAAATGAGAAGGAGAAGGGACCAATGCATTTATATACAGCAGAAGCATTCAAAACATTGTAGAATCATCAATTATATTTTTCTGCCCTAAGCATGAAGAAACAGGATTTTTGATGAACACATAATATAAACATGCAACACAACAAATTTAGGAAAAACATAAGCAAGAGTGAAGAGGGTTCTTACTTGGTGTTCAAAATGTGAAATGAAAGCAAAGAAATGGAAGAGGACAGCAGCTTGGGCGAGTTAGATGGCCAAGGAACAGAAGTGAAGAAGTGAAAAGCCAAGGGAAAAGTAAGTGAATATGAAAATGACAACAAAAAATCACTAAGTACCTGGCTGGATGTGGGCTACACGAGTTGACTCGCCCAGGCGGCCAATTTGGCCTAGCCGCACTCGCCTGGGCAAGTTAAAAGGTTTTTTTTTTATATATAAGATAAGTACTTATACTATGTTAAAAATACATCTTATTTATTATCTATATTTACTACTTTAGATATATATATACTTAAATATTTATATTAAAAACATATAAGAAAAGATTAAAAACATACCTGACTAGGTTGCCTCCTAGAAGTGCTTCTTTTATTTCGTATTAGCTGGACACATAGCAGCTCAAACATCTTGAAGTTGTATTACTGTGGTGAGCCTTTCAAATTCACCACCTAGATATGGTTTGAGCCTGCTTCCATTGACAGTCCATGTTCTTTTTGTACTGGGGTCCTCGAGTATCACAGCTCCATGTGACATGACTTCCTTCACGATGAAAGGTCCAGACCATTTAGACTTCAGCTTTCCTGGAAATAATCTCAGTCGAGAATTAAATAACAAAACATTTTGTCCAGGATGAAAATTTCTTTTCACAAGCTTCTTATCATGATAGAATTTAACTTTTTCTTTATAAATCTTTGAATTCTCATAAGTTGAGAGCCTCATTTCTTCCAGTTGGTGTAATTGTAGCTTCCTTTTCTCACCTGCAAGGTTAGTATCAAAATTAAAGAATTTTAAGGCCCAGAAAGCTTTATGCTCCAACTCTACCGGTAAATGGCAGGATTTGCCATAAACTAACTGAAACGGAGTAAGCCCAGTAGGTGCTTTAAAAGAAATCCTATATGCCCATAAAGCTTCATCAAGTTTCTGAGACCAATCCTTGCGTGACTGAGCAACTGTCTTTTCTAATATTCTCTTGATTTCTCTGTTGGAAACTTCAGCTTGCCCATTGGTCTGTGAGTGATATGGAGAAGATACTTTATGTTGAACACCATCATGCTGGAGGACTTTTTGAAGCTGGGCATTACAGAAGTGTGATCCTCCGTCACTAATGAGTACACGCGGTGTTCTAAATCGAGCAAAAATGTTTTTCTTCAAGAAGCGGATAATTGTTTTTGAATCAGCTTTTTGTACAGCTACTGCTTCAACCCATTTGGTCACATAGTCCACTGCTAACAAGATATATTCATTGGAGTATGAAGAAGGAAATGGACCAATGAAATCAATTCCCCAACAGTCAAAAGCTTCAACTTCTAAGATATTTTGTAAGGGCATTTCATTCCTTTTTGATATTCCTCCAGTCCTTTGGCAACTATCACATCTCTGTACATATTCATGGGCATCTTTAAACAGTGTCGGCCAATAGAAACCTGCTTGCAGAACCTTTGCAGCAGTTCTTTCTCCATTATAATTCCCTCCATATGGTGAATTGTGACATTGCCACAGAATGTTCCTTGCCTCTTCTTGGGTCACGCATCTTCTCAAAAGGTTATCTGCACCTATTTTGAAAAGGTAAGGATCGTCCCATACAAAATACTTAGCATCACTGAGAAACTTCCTCTTTTGGTGCCAAGAATAATCCTCAGGGATTGCACCTACTGCCTTGAAATTAGCCATCTCTGCAAACCATTGCCTTTCTGAGATATGTAGGAGTTTCTCATCGGGGAATTCTTCTCGAATTTCTGGATCTGGGGTGGCTTCATTGGTGAGTCTAGATAGATGATTAGCCACATAATTCTCACACTTTTTCTTATCCTTGATCTCTAAATCAAATTCCTGCAACAATAGAATCCATCGGATAAGACGAGGTTTAGATCAATTTTTACCAATAAGTACTTGATTGCAGCATGATCTGTGTAAATTACCACCTTTGATCCAATTAGATATGATCTAAATTTTTCCAAGGCATATTCTATGGCAAGCAATTCTTTTTCAGTGGTTGTACAATTAATTTGAGCATCATTCAAAACCTTGCTTGCATAGTGTATGACATGAAAAACTTTATTTTTCCTTTGACCCAAAACTGCTCCCATCGCGTAATCACTTGCATCACACATAATTTCAAAATCAAGATTCCAATCTGGTGCAGTGATTACTGGTGCGAAAACTAGTTTTTGTTTCAAAGTTTCAAAAGCATGTAAACATAAATCATCAAAATGAAATGGGACATCTTTATTCAAAAGATTGCTAAGTGGTTTAGCAATTTTTGAAAAATCCTGAATAAACCGTCGGTAAAATCCTGCATGTCCCAGAAAGCTTCGAACAGCTTTGACGTTGCTTGGTGGAGGCAATTTTTCAATGACGTCCACTTTAGCCTTGTCCACCTCAATACCCTGCATGGAAATCTTGTGACCTAATACAATACCTTCAGTCACCATAAAGTGACACTTTTCCCAATTAAGCACAAGGTTAGTTTCAATACAACGTTTCAAAACAGTATCAAGGTTAGACAGACATGTATCAAAAGAAGTACCAAAAACTAAAAAATCATCCATGAATATTTCAATGCTTTTCTCAACTAAATCAGAAAAAATGGAAAACATGCATCGTTGGAAAGTAGCGGGTGCATTGCATAAACCAAATGGCATCTTCCTATATGCAAAAATACCAAAGGGGTAAGTAAATGCAGTTTTCTCTTGGTCTTGTGGATCAACACAGATTTGGTTATATCCAGAATAACCATCGAGAAAACAATAAAATTTCTTACCTGCTAGCCTCTCTAGCATTTGGTCCATGAAAGGTAAAGGAAAATGATCTTTCCGAGTGGCGTTGTTGAGTTTCCTATATTCAATGCACATCCGCCATCCAGTGACAGTACGTGTAGGAATCAGCTCATCTTTATCATTCTTTATGACTGTCATAACACCCTTCTTCGGCACCACTTGAACAGGGCTCACCCATTGGCTATCTGATATTGGGTATATCATGCCTACTTCTAACAGCTTTATTAGTTCTTTTCTCACTACCTCCTTCATGGTTGGATTCAGACGTCTTTGTGGTTTTATGTGTTGCAAACACATCCTAGTTTTAGGTTAGTTTTAGGCTATAATTTAGTTAAATAATTAGCAAAATAGATTAGAAATTAGTAGGTTTATTGTCTTTATTGTTTTAAAACTAATTTCAATACAATTAAGCAATTTCAGGTCAAAAAGGAGGAAGTTTCAGCAAAGAAAAGAAGAAGACCCAGTTCAAGGTCCCGCGCGGATCGCGCCAGAAGAGGAATAAAAGGCCTCAGTCTCGAAGGTCCCACGCGATCAGCGTGGGAGTCCACGCGGTTAGCGTGAAAAGGCCGGAAGCATGGCGCCATCAGCGCCACAGCCACGCGATCAGCGCCACAAAACTCAGCATTCAAGCCTTTTCCCTCGAAGACTTCACGCGGTTAGCGTGCATAGTCACGCGGTCAGCGCCATGTATTCGAAAGATCCGCGCGGATCGTGCAGATCGCGCTGTGAAGATTCTGTTTCCTGCATTAAAGATCTGTTTCGAAAATTGGCATTGTTTTGGGCTTTGTTACTGTAATTAAAATATTCTATAAATATAGGGCCTTAGGAACTGAATAAGGCATCCATCTATTAGTCTTTTATCATTCTCTACCTTAATTAGCATTCTAAAACCCTAGAAATCAAGAATCAAGACCAGGGTTTCTGCAGAACAATGAATTATTCAACAGCTTTGATGTTCATGAGGCCTATGGCAGGCTAAATCTTGAATTGTGGGAAGGTCATGAACTGATGAGAACTCCTCTGTAATTTGACTGGTATTGAATTAATATGTTTTGATTGTTTTATTCTATTCTGTTCTTGTCTTCTATTCTTATTTGGAATTGATCACTTCAATTAAGTACCTAGGGTTAGGATTTACAATGGGGATTTTGGGGTTCTAATTCTGACCTGTTTAGAATAACATTTGTTCATCACCTAGGGATAGGGATGCGTGAATGCAGAAGTTGTAATATGATCTTTTAAATGCTTAAACTGATAGATTTCACTAAGGAATTAGGTTTTCGATTCAGGTTCAAGGGTTAATTCACTAAGGGATTAGGGATTAACTAATCTAGAAAAGACTTATTCTCTGAACAATCATAACAAAACCCATATGATATATTCTCTAAATGCTTAGTTTGACAGAATTGCTAAGGGCTTAGGGTTCTCGATCGAATTAAAGGGCTGAATCGCTAGTTATCTAGGGTTTACGAATTTAGGAGAGATTTATCATTTGTGCACATTAACGTAATAAACCAGTCAAGTGAAAGAGGAGGAATCAGAGGGGATTGTGCTTGACCACAATTATTCTTCCATTGGTAATCTTTCAAATCAATTTACTGCATTTCTTTAATTTCTGTCTTTACATTCAAACAACCAATCAATCAAACCTTTCTTGCGTAATTTTCTGTTTACTTTCAATCACAATTGTTGGCATTACTGTTAAATCACCCCAATCCCTATGGAGAACAATACTCACTTACCTAAAATTATTACTTGAAAATGATCGGTGCACTTGCCGTGTTTTGCCGAGTCGCGCAACATGGTTGTGCAACAGGTTTAAAGTCTTTTTCCATTAAAATTTTATGCATGCAGTATGAGGGACTGATACCTGTTAAGTCTAACAAGGTCCAACCAATAGCCTTACTATTTTGTTGTAAAACTTCCACCAACTTCTTTTCTTCATCCTCAGAAAGATTTGCATTGATAATGACTGGTTTCTGAGAATTGCCTGCAAGAAAAACATATTTTAAATGTGAAGGAAGTACCTTAAGTTCCATCTTTGGTTCTTCTTCCTTCTTTCCTTCCTTCAATTCTTCAAATATGTTGTGATGAATAGGAACTTCTTTGCAGGTGTTTAATTGATGAAGATACTCAGAGGTGTTGCTATCTTCATCTTCTTCTTGAGTTTCAGTCAATGCTTTCTCTAACCCATCTTTCTTGTGGAAGAATCTTCTAGAGGCAGAAATAACTCCATTGAGAACATCAACTCTAAAACATTCTTTCCTATCTACTGGGTGCTTGATGGCTTCAAGAACATTAAACTGAACTTCATCATCATGAACTCTAACAGTGAGCTTTCCCTCATCAACATCAATCAGCACCTTGGCAGTCTTCATAAAGGGTCTACCTAGAATAAATGGAACTTCACTGTCTTCATCCATGTCCATAACTACAAAGTCGACTGGGAAGAAGATTTTGTCGACTTTCACCAATACATCTTCAATAATGCCATATGGATGCTTGATTGATCTATCAGCTAACTGCAGCGTCATCCTGGTAGGCTTAATAACAACCTCTCCTATCCTCTTAACCATGGATAATGGTATAAGGTTGATGCTTGCACCTAAGTCAAGAAGAGATTTCCCCACAGATAATCTACCAATTGTTACAGGAATTGTAAAGCTACCTGGATCTCGAGATTTTTCTGGGAGAGTCTTTTGGATGATGGCACTGCATCCTGCATCCAGCTCTATGGTCTCCTCGTCGGTGTATCTTCTCTTCTTAGTTAGGAGATCCTTCATGAACT
>PYAF01005078.1:0-42286 GCA_007407185.1 Glycine tomentella | reverse complement strand
TAGGTAAACTTAACTCGATTCCTCGCAATTAAGCCCTATGGATATTTTACTAAATATCGATTCCTCGCATACTTAATTAAATACCCAAGCATTAAGATCATATTCACGTGTTTAATGCGATCGAAACATTATGCTCTATTCCTAGTAACGTAACGTAACAAGTAATTTAATTCAGTTCAAACCCTAAGATTACTTTCCAATCTCACTTAGGAATTTAAGTTCGTGACTCTAGTGATCAAGTAGAATCAAGCATTAAGCGTAGAATTAAATTACCAACAAGAAATAGAACGATGCATAAATAATTAAAAGAGCATAGGGATAAGAAGAGTACACCTAATCCTTAGAGAAGCTTAGGCAAACATAGGCAGAATCTCCTTAAGAGAATCACCGACGAAGCTCGTCATCGACCCTCTCTTTGGCAGAATCTCCTTACACAATTCACACAACCTCACCTCCCTAAGGTCCTACACTCACTTAGAAACAAATGAAACAAGCAAGCAAGAGCAACTAGTGCCCTAGGAGAGAAAAGAAGTGAAGAATGGATACTTTGGCCTTCAAATTCGTCCCCTATATATAGGAAATGGCCTCCTGCCTGCTTGGGGCACCCAGGCAACCAATTTACTCACAAAACAGGCGCCTGGGCGAGCTATGGCGATTTTCTGGGAACTTGTGCTCGCCCAGGCGACCAAAATACACTATAACCAGGCGCCTGGGCGAGTTAAAACTTAGCTTTGAAGAAACCATTGGGCTTTTGCATCCTGATGGGCCTGATTTGCTTGCGGAACTTCCCCTGCTTGATATGTACACCTTCCTTACTTGTTTTAATCTTCCGGAAGCCTCGAAAATCCACGAAATCTATCAAATACACAACATGATTTGATTAAACTTCCGAAACACTTTAAATACAAGTACAAGGTGCTTCTTATCTTGGTTTTTAGGGAAATTTCTAAGATAAATGAAATAAATCAAAAGATAAGTGCCAGCTTTTAAACATGAAAGTAGCTGAAATGTGGCACTTATCAAGGATTTAGCCTTCCATGATCATCATCAATGAAAGCCCCATGAAATGGTTGCACGAAAATGGAAGCACAACAAAATGAAAATGAAGAACAATGAAGAACAAGGAAGAACAGTAGAGAGAAAATAAGAGCAAGGGTTTTGATCCTAAAAACTTAAGAAAAGGAAATGCAAAACTGTTTTTATTAAAATGAAAAGTGTGCTCCAAGTTTCACTAAAGTCACTATTATATGTAGTGACTGAGTTCTGAAAATAAAATGGGCCACAAACAAACCCAAGAATCTAATTATTTGCTATTTACAACCATGAAAGTCAAATTCGCAGCCCAAAATTACAAGTGCAGAGGTGCTAACTTCAAAGCTTAAAATGATCCTCTAAATGACAGAATTGGCCTTGGGCTATTTGTATCAAACTTGTAGATCTTTTTGTTATCTTTCTAGGGACTCCTAGAACGCTCCATTCGGAGATTAGTATCACCCTATAGGTCTTGAACAAGTCAGATACGTCAAGTGAGCTAAAAATCCGAAAATACGCAACAATTAGCAATTAAGCCCACTTACTTGCCTAGGCCAAAAACTGAACTAGAATAGGAAAATAAAGGTCCAAGAGAGGTCAAATAAGCTAAGAAGGATAGAAAAATACTCAACTAAAAGCACTCTATCAATCCTCATATTTCTTCTTCAAACCTTTTAACACCTCCACAATAGATGCTAGCCACTACATTCCACACAGTGTCATCAATCTCCATGGCAACTCCATTCACTTGGGAACGGAGTACACCATCCATGCTTGCAATTGTGAGATTAAAGTTCTCTTAATGGCTTCATTGACATGAAACCAAATTTAATGAAACATTATTTTACCAACAATAGTTGATACAAATAAAATGTTTAGTGCCTAAACTTGTCCTCGTGGATTGAGATATTAATGTTTTAGTATTTTTTTTTCTGTTTTTGGCCACTTCGTTAATCCGTTTGAGGGTCAAATTGTGACCCAAAAGTTCTCTTAATGGAATCATTGAGATGAAAACTATCTCAATGAAGCATTATTTTTTTTATTAAAAAAAAACAGATGATACAAATAAAAGTAAGTTCCCAAATTTACCTTCATGAATTGAAATCTTGAAGTTTTACTAATTTTTTTCTCTCTTTTGACCACTTCGTTAATGCATTTGAGGGTCAAATCATGAATTGAAAGTTCTCATAATTGCTTCTTTGACATCAAACCAACTAGAATGAAACATTAATTTAACAAAAATAAATGATAAAAATAAATATCTAAGTGACCAAACTTTTCGTCATAGAGATCTTAAGGTTTTAATAATTTTTCATATATTTTTAAACTTCCTTAATGCATTTGAGAGCTAAACTATGACCCGAAAGTTCTTTTAATAGCCTCATTCCCATGAAAAATGTGGGAATGAAACATTATTTTAACAATAGTAGCCGATACAAACAAAAATTTAAGTGTCAAAGTTGCACTCATTGATTAAAACTTGCAAGTTTTAGTAATTTTTTATTTTTTTAGAATATTAGGTAATGCGTTTGAGGGCCAAATCCTCACACAAAAGTTCTCTTAATGGCCTTAGTTACAAGAAAACTACAAAAAGAATAATTAATTTAACCAAAATAGAAGATACAAATAAAAATCTAAGTGCCCAATGTTGCCCTCATGAATTGAAATCTTGAAGTTTTACCTTTTCTTGTTTTTTACCACTTCGTTAATTCATGTGATGGGCAAATTGTGTGCTGAAAGTTCTCTTGGTGGCTTTGTTAACATGAAACCAGCTTTAATGAAATATTATTTTACCAAAAATAGTTGATACAAATAAAAATCTAGGTACCCAAACTTGCCCTCTTTGATTGGAATATAAATGTTTTAGTAATTTTTTCTTGTTTTTGGCCACTTCGTAAATGCTTTTGAAGGCCAAACCGTGACCAAAAAAGCCTCTTAATGGCGTCATTGACATGGAAACTACCCCAATGAAACATTATTTTAAAAAATAGATGATACAAATAAAAAAATGTAAGGGCCCGAATTTATCCTCATGAATTGAAATCTTGAAGTTTTACTAAATTTTTCTCTTTTTTAACCACATCGTTGATGCACTTGAGGGTAAAATTGTGAGCTGAAAGTTCTCGTAATTGCTTCTTTGACATCAAACCAACTAGAATGAAACATTAATTTAACAAAAATAGTTGAGAAAAATAAAAATCTAAGTGACCAAACTTGTTGTCATGGAGATCTTAAAGTTTTAATAATTTTTCTTGTTTTTTTTTATTTTTTTAATGCGTTTGATAGTCAAACTGTGACCTGAAAGTTCTTTTAATAGCCTCATTCCCAAGTAAACTATGGGAATGAAACATTATTTTAACAATAGTAGTCGATACGAATAAAAATTTAAGTGTCAAAGTTGCACTCATTGATTAAAACTTGCAAGTTTTAGTATTTTTTTTTTAGAATATTAGGTAATGCGTTTGAGGGCCAAATCCTCACACGAAAGTTCTCTTAATGGCCTCAGTTACAAGAAAACTACAAAAAGAATAATTAATTTAACCAAAATAGAATTCCCAACGTTGCCCTCATCAATTGAAATGTTGAAGTTTTACTTTTTCTTGTTTTTTACCACTTCGTTAATGCATGTGACGGTCAAATTGTGATACAATCCTAAAATCAAGGCAAGTGAAGGAAGACTTAGAATTACACATGGAGACACTTCCTTTGGTGATTAAAGGGCCTATGACAAGGGCTAAGCCTCAAACACTCCAAGATCATATACAATCTAACCTAAATCTCTTGGAGAACCATGAAGAAGTCTACAAAATGCTGAATTTATCTGTTGTAATCGATTACCAGTATCCTGTAATCGATTAAATGCACTTGTACAAATGACAGATTTGTAAATAGTTCTGTTTTAATCGATTACAAGTCATATGTAAGGACTTTTGGTTGAATGAAATTAGATTGCACTTTGTGTGTGAAGGTTGAGAGCTATTCTCCTTTGTTCTTAGTGAAGAACTTCTTGTTTCTTATCAATAGCTTCTGAGCTATTGTAGTGATTCTTGCAAGACTTATTGGAGTTCCTATTCCATGGTGTCAATCCAAATCAATTTCTAATATTCTTCCATTGATCCAATTCTTATATTTTAAAAACCTAAAAAAGGCTGTCTCAAAACAGAGCATTTATACTCTGTTTTCCATTCCATTGAAGAGTTGATTCCATTGCAAGAAGGATCGGGGCAAACAGGACTTGATTCAATTTAGGAGTCCATCATTTGGTATCTAGAGCTTAAACCTTGTGGAATTCTTCTTCAATTTCAGTTTTGGGATTCTTCAAAGGTAAAATTCTGCACTAGAGTCAAAAATGAAAATCCTTAGTAATTCGTTGTTTCTTGATGTTTTCTTGTGATTCTTAGTGTTGTAGTCTTGTTAAGTGTTGTCTTACAAAAACCCTAGGTTTTCTTCAAGTTTCCTGGTGATTTCATGTTTTTCATGTTTCTCATGTTCTTCATGTGTTCTTCATAGTTTCCCTCTAGCTTTGATTATTGTCAATTTGTGTTAGTATTGTTGTTGTTTAGTGTAATACTTTGTTTTGATTTCAATTTTGTGCTTGATCTGGAACAAATGTAGAAACAAAAAGAAAAACAAAAACAAAAAGCAATTTGCATCAAGTGTTATTAGAAAGCAAAGAAAGTAAAAGAAATAGTGAAGAGTAGCTGGAAAAAAGAAAAGAAAACAGAAAATTAGAAGCAAGCTACAAAATTACAAGTTTGCAAAATGCTTTGAACAACAAATCAAGTTAGAGTGTATGATATTCAAAATTGATGAAATTGACTTTAGCAATTAAATTCATTGGCATATTCTTTTTAGGAAAGTTTGTAATAGCTATAGCATTCCCTGAGTTGTCTCATAAATTCCAATTTGAGTAGTCCTTTCTAAATTGTGCTTTGTTGCTTGTCTCTTTAAATTTCCAAAAGTTTTGTCTTAGAAGTTTTCTATTCTTGGACTCTTAAGTCTTGTCTAGAATCATTTCATATTTCACTTTAGCAAAGAGGCTTGATTTGATTTGAAGTTCTTACCTAAGAACTATAGAGAGAATAAGAGTGGAAAAAGGCAAGAGGGAATATTATAGAAAAAGCCTTGAAATTGTGTAAACACGAGAGTGAGAGTAAACACTTAGAGAGTGGTGAGGAATTTCTTATATATATACTTGTGTTTTGCTAACAATTTCTTTGAAGGATGAGTTCAAGTGGAGATGCCTTGTCACCTAAGACTTCTAGGTTGATGAGAGCCATGACTAAGCAAATGGAGAAATTGCAAACTAGAATGGATGCAAAATTTGAAGAGTTGCAAAAGGAGAAGTCAAGAAAGAATAGTTCCATGGGTAGTGTGGACGGATTGGCTTATGGTCATAGAAAGGGGAGTGATTATGCTTCTTCTTATGGAGGAAACTACTATGATGAGAGGAGTGAGAGGGAGGAAAGGAGACAAGAGGAGAGAAGAGAAAATCATAGGAGATAATATCCTAGAAGAGGGAGGAGAGAAGAGGAAGAAAGGAGGATGAGGAGAGAACACAGAGAAGATGAGGATACGAGGATGAGGAGAGAAGAGAGGGATGAGAGGAATGGAGGATTGGGAGGAATAAAAATAAAGATTCCAAAATTTCTTGGCACTAATGATCCTAATGAATATTTTGAGTAGGAAATGAAGGTTGAACAAATTTTCTCATGTCAACATTTTGAGGAAGACAAGAAAGTTACTCTAGCAACTCTAGAATTTGGTGGTTATGCTTTGGAGTGGTGGAGCCACATTCAAAGAGATATAGTTGGGGGAAGAAGGCAAAGAGTAAATTCTTGGAAAGATTTGAAAGCAAGCTTGAGAGGTGGATTTGTTCCAGCTTATTATTCAAGAGATGTTCACAACCTTCTAATAGAATTAACACTTATGCAAATAATCAAGAGGGGGGTGAATTGGTTTTACCTCAGAATTTTTAAAATTTTAAACAGATTTTAATCACAGTGAAAGTCTTTGAAAGAAGGATCATATCTTAACCAATTAAGAAATCTAACTTTTGAAAACAACTTTTATCTCAATCAACCCACTCTTGAGCATCAACCAATCTTGTGATGTAAACAAACATAATACTTCAAGAACAATATGAATATGAACAGAAATATACAATTACAAACAAGATTTATACCGGTTCACCTCTCAACCCTGGAGGCTACATCCAGTTTTACTTCTAATCAGTCTTGATTAGAGTTTCCACTATAACAAATAGAATATCTTTACAAGCAAACACAGATCTCTTTCACCCTCCCTAGGTAAAATTCAAAATCTAAACCTATAGACTTTTCAAAAGATCTAAGAACTAGAGATCCCCTCTCTGTTCTTCCCACTAGAAACCTATCTAGCAATGCTTTAAAGATTACAGTTTATTATATGAACAAACAACAACAAAACAAACAATTTCTAATCAATACAACAATGAAATTGATTCAAGAAAGATATCACCTGAATATCCTCAGTGCAATGAACGAATTTAAATGATCAAACCAGATTGAGAATGAATGTCATGATCTTTCTTGATGAAATCTTTTGACAAAAATTGCTTCAACACAAGCTACTCATGAAATATGTGACTCAACAAATGAGGTTCTTCATGATTCTTGAATCTACTATGAATTTGTGTTTCTAATGTGCCTTGGTGATTTTAGACTCTCCAGAGAGTGTTTTACACAAGGCTTTTTTGAAAACTCATAATTCTATTTCTCTTTATGAGCTTCATCTATTTATAAAAAACCAGAATTAATTGCCTGTAATTGATTATTCCATAAGTGTAATCGATTATTTTAACTAATGTAATCAATTAAAGTTCCAAAATAATCGATTAAAGTGTTCATCAGAAATCTGGAAAAAATCTCAAGTGAAAAATGCTTTTTATGAAAATCTTAATACTTTAATGTCATGCCAAATGATTGATATGTTTCATGTGACTTAATAATGAATTAATGAATGAATGTATGCATGACTTAATCAACCTATGTGAGGAATAAGAGGTTTTAACTTTCTTAAACCAAGCTTTGAACAAAATACATATGCCATCTATTTGAGTGGGCATGTAAAATCAAAATTTTTGATCATCTAAAACTTTATTCTTCATGATCTTCCTCAACAGATTCTTCATCATATCTAACACTTCAAAGACATTTCCAAAGTTACAAGAGTGTTGATGAGTATTATAAGGAAATGGAGTTGATGATGATGAGAGCTGGAATTATGGAACATAAAGAAGCAACTATGGATAGGTTTATTCATGGTTTAGAGAAATTCAAGATGTGGTGGAGTTATATTCTTATGACACAATTGAGGACCTAGTGCATAAGGCTTAAAGGGTTGAACAATAAATGAAAAGGAGGAAAAGTTCCTATTCCAAGTCTAGTGTGGCTGCAACTGCTAGTTGGAGAGATAAGCCAAAAAAGGAGAGTGCTCAAGTTAAAAGAAGAGAAGAAAAGGTAGAAAAACCAATTAAAAAGATTGAACAAGTAACTCCAACAAAAACGGGAAGCATCAAATGTTTCAAGTGTCTAGGAAGAGGACATATTGCTTCTCAATGTCCTAATAAAAGAACTATGGTTATGCTAGAAGATGGAAAGGTTACTAGTGAATCTTCAAGTTATTCATCTAGTTCTTCAAGTGAGGAAGAAAAGGCACTTACACTTGTGGAGGCTGAAGAGGGACATCTTTTGATGGTTAGGAGAATGTTGAGTAATATTTTCCTAGATAAAGAGGAGAATCAAAGAGAAAATATTTTTCACACAAGATGCTTGGTTAGAGACAAAGTATGTTCACTCATTATTGATGGTGGGAGTTGTACTAATGTAGCTAGCACAAGAATTGTGGAGAAGTTAAAATTGCCAAGCACAAAACATCCAAAGCCTTACAAGCTACAATGGCTTAGTGAAAGTGGAGAAGTGGTGGTAAACTCTCAAGTGCTCATTCCTTTTTCTATTAATTCTTATCATGATAATGTTCTTTGTGGTATTGTTCCCATGGAGGCTGGACATATTCTTCTTGGTAGACCATGGCAATATGATAGGAAAGTTGTACATGATGGCAAGGAAAATACTTTTAAGTTTGAGCATAAAGGCAAGAAAATTATTTTGAGACCATTGACTCCTAGGCAAGTGTGTGAAGATCAAATAAAGATGAA
This sequence comes from Glycine tomentella, assembly GCA_007407185.1. Taxonomy (NCBI): domain Eukaryota; kingdom Viridiplantae; phylum Streptophyta; class Magnoliopsida; order Fabales; family Fabaceae; genus Glycine; species Glycine tomentella. Next base: position 34,056 of record PYAF01005078.1, on the reverse strand, counting down.
AGAAAAGAGAATAAAAGAGTTAAAAAAATACTGCACTTGAAAAGAAAAAAAAAAAGAGTGTTGTACAAAAAGGAAAATCTAGTGAGAAAAAAAGAAAGGAAAAAGAAAAGAGTGATAAAAAAATTCATGAAATAAAAGAGAGCTTCTTTTTGAGTGAAAAGCAAGTGAAGAGAGTGTTATTAGCTCAACAACCTCTTTATTATATGCTTCCTAACTCTCTTTGTTTACATGTTGAAAAGCAAGGTGAAGGACTGCCCAAAGCTATGCAATCTCTTTTGGAAGAGTATCAAGATGTTTTTCCAAAGGAAATTCCCATTGGCTTACCTCCATTGAGAGGTATAGAGCATCAAATAGATTTGATTCCCGGATGTTCACTTCCAAATAGGCCAGCCTACAAGACTTCACCAATGGAAGCAAAGGAGATTCAAAGTCAAGTGGAGAAGTTACTTGACAAGGGATGGATTCGTAAAAGCATGAGCTCTTGTGCTATGCCTATCATTCTTGTGCCTAAGAAGGAGGGAACTTGGAGGATGTGTACAGATTGTAGGGCAATCAATAACACCACCATAAGGTATAGACATCCTATCCCTAGACTTCATGATCTTTTAGATGAATTGCATGGTGCTACTATTTTCTCTAAGATTGATCTTAAGAGTGGTTATCATCAAATAAGGATGAGGGAAGGGGATGAATGGAAAACGACTTTCAAAACTAAATTTGGACTTTATGAATGGCTAGTTATGCCTTTTGGTTTAACTAATGCACCTAGTACTTTTATGAGACTTATGAATCATGTTCTTAGACATTTCATAGGTAAATTTGTGGTAGTATATTTTGATGACATTCTTGTTTAAAGTGCTAATTTAGATGATCATTTGATGCATGTCAAGGATGTTTTAGAGGTGCTAAGGAAGGAAACTTTGTTTGGAGCTATTGATAAATGTTCTTTTTGCACTTCACAAGTTGTGTTTCTAGGTTTTGTAGTAGGTGCTCAAGGAGTCCAAGTGGATCAAGAGAAATTAAAAGCTATCATGGAGTGGCCAACCCCAAAGAATCTAAAAGATGTGAGAAGTTTCCATGGTTTAGCTAGTTTCTATAGGAGATTTGTGAAAGACTTTAGTACTATTGCTTCTCCTTTGAATGATTTAATGAAAAAGACCATGAACTTTTCTTGGGAGCAAGAGCATGAGATTGCTTTCAAAACATTGAAGGATAGGTTATCTAACGCACCTATTCTTGCATTGCTTAATTTTAATACTTCCTTTGAGTTAGAATGTGATGCATCTAATGTAGGTATTGGGGGGGTTCAATTCAAGATAAACATCCCATTGCTTATTTTAGTGAAAAATTAAAGGGTGCATGTTTGAACTATTCCACTTATGACAAAGAATTGTATGCACTTGTTAGAGTTTTACAAACTTGGCAACATTACCTTTTACCTAAAGAGTTTATGATACATAGTGATCATGAATCTCTTAAATATTTGAAAAGTCAAGTAAACTCAACAAGAGATATGCTAAGTGGGTTGAGTTCATTGAACAATTTCCTTATGTAATTAAACACAAGCAAGGAAAGTTGAATGTAGTGGCGGATGCCCTTTCAAGAAGGCATTGCTTGATTTCTATGCTTGAGACTAAATTGCTTGGCTTTTATCACATAAAGAAGTTGTATGTGAGTGATCATGACTTCTCTAGTATTTTTGCTTTGTGTGCAAAAGGAGCTCATCAAGGATATTTTAGACATGATGGTTTCTTGTTCAAAGAAAAGAAACTATGTGTTCCTAAAAGTTCTTTGAGAGAACTTTCATAAGAGAAGCTCATGAAAATAATTTAATGGGTCACTTTGGGGTGGATAAAACTTTGGCTATGTTACATGAACATTTCTTTTGGCAAAAAATGAAGCATGATGTGCATAGGTTTATTTCCCAATGCATTGTTTGTCATAAAGCTAAATCTAAATTCATGCCTCATGGTTTGTATACACCTTTACCCATTCCTAACTCTCCTTAGATTGATATCTCTATGGACTTTGTTCTTGGTCTTCCAATATCCAAGAGAGGAAAGAATTCTATTTTTGTTGTTGTGGATAGGTTCTCAAATATGGCACACTTCATACCTTGCCATAAAAGTGATGATGCTTGTGAAGTGGCTAATCTTTTCTTGAAAGAGATAGTGAGACTACATGGATTACCAAGAAGCATTGTGAGGGATAGAGACACCAAGTTCCTTAGTCATTTTTGGAAAACATTGTGGGGTAAGCTTGGTACTAAACTTTTATTTTCATCAACTTGTCACCCACAAACGGATGGCCAAACCAAAGTGGTAAATAGGACCTTGGGCCAACTTCTTAGATGTTACATCAAAAGCAATTTGAAATCTTGGGAGGAATGTATACCTCACATAGAATTTTCTTATAATAGAGTAGTTAATAGTACTACTTCTATGTCTCCTTTTGAAGTTGTTTATGGCTTTAATCCTTTAACTCCTCTTGATTTATTCCCTTTACCTAACACATCTTCTATGATTAATCATGATGCTTTGTCTAAAGCTTCTTATGTTAGGAAAATGCATGAACAAGTAAAAGCAAATGTGGAGAGGAAAATGGAAAATTATGCCAAGCAAGCCAATAAACACAAAAAGCAAATGATATTCAAGGAAAGAGATTTGGTGTGGCTTAATTTGAGAAAAGATAGATTTCCTCATGAAAGGAAATCCAAACTTCAACCAAGAGGAGATGGACCTTTTAAGATTTTAGAAAAGATTAACAACAATGCTTATAAACTTGAATTGCCTAATGAATATGGTGTGAGTGATACTTTTAATGTTGGTGATCTTTCCTTGTATGATGTAAGTCCAAATGAAGAAATAAACTTGAGGAGAAGTTCTTTGCAAGAAGGAGGGGGTGATACAATCCTAAAATCAAGGCAAGTGAAGGAAGGCTTAGAATTACACATGGAGACACTTCCTTTGGTGATTAAAGGGCCTATGACAAGGGCTAGGTCTCAAACACTCCAAGATCATATACAATCCAACCTAAATCTCTTGGAGAACCATGAAGAAGGCTACAAAATGCTGAATTTATCTGTTGTAATCGATTACCAGTAGCCTGTAATATATTAAATGCACTTGTACAAATGACAGATTTGTAAATAGTTCTGTTGTAATCAATTACGAGTCATATGTAATCGATTACATGATCTCCAGTAGTGTAGATTTTGAACTGAGCTCGATGGTAATCAATTATTCCGACGTGTAATCGATTACTTGGATTTGGGAGCTCATGTGATAATCGATTATTTTGTGAGATAATCGATTATTTTGTTCATGAGTCAGTTTCCAGGCTGATATGAGCAATACAATCGATTACCAAGAGTTAGTAATCGATTATTTGGTTCAAAATAATCGATTACCATTCAAAATAATCGACTATTACCGTTTTTGCTGCAAAAGCGCTATTTTCAGTTTTTAAACATTAATTTGAATAGCTTCCCTTGGAAGTTACATTTGTATTTCATTTAGGAAGCACTTACATTTCATTAGCTTGTAGATTCGTGGTCTATATGAGCCATATTACAAAAGATTGTAGGGACTTTTGGTTGAATGAGATTGGATTGCATTTTGTGTGTGAAGGTTGAGAGCTATTCTCCCTTGTTCTTAGTGAAGAACTTCTTGTTTCGTATCAATAGCTTCTGAGCTATTGTGGTGATTCTTGCAAGACTTATTGGAATTCCTATTCCATGGTGTCAATCCAAATCCATTTCTAATCTTCTTCCATTGATCCAATTCTTATATTTCAAAAACCTAAAAAGGCTGTCTCAAAACAGAGCATTTATACTCTGTTTTCCATTCCATTGAAGAATTGATTCCATGGCAAGAAAGATCGGGGTAAACAGGACTTGATTCAATTTAGGAGTCCATCAAATTGTGAGCTGCAAGTTCTCTTAGTGGCTTTGTTGACATGAAACCAAAATTAATGAAACATTATTTTACCAGAAATAGTTGATACAAATAAAAATCTAGGTGCCCAAACTTGCCCTCTTCGATTGAAATATAAATGTTTTAGTAGTTTTTCTTGTTTTTGGCCACTTCGTAAATGCTTTTGAAGGAAGAATCATGACCAAAAAAGCCTCTTAATGGCATCATTCACATGAAAACTACCCCAATGAAACATTATTTTAACAAATAGATGATACAAATAAAAATGTAAGGGCCCGAATTTATCCTCATGAATTGAAATCTTGAGGTTTTACTAAATCTTGTTAATGCATTTGAGGGTCAAATTGAGAGCTGAAAGTTATCGTAATTGCTTCTTTGACATCAAACCAGCTGGAATGAAACATTAATTTAACAAAAATAGTTGAGAAAAATAAAAATCTAAGTGACCAAACTTGTCGGCATGGAGATCTTAAAGTTTTAATAATTTTTCTAGTTTTATTTTAAATTTTTTAATGTGTTTAAGAGCCGAACTGTGACCCTAAAGTTCTTGTAATAGCCTCATTCCCAAGTAAACTATGGGAGTGAAACATTATTTTAACAATAGCAACCGATACAAATAAAAATTTAAGTATCAAAGTTGCGCTCATTGATTAAAACTTGCAAGTTTTAGTAATTTTTCTTTTTGTTTTTTAGAATCTTCATTAGTGATTTGAGCGCCAAATCCTCACACAAAATATAATAACCAAAAAAAATTAATATAATAATAATATTTTCACTGTAGTTGGCGCTGATAGTGTGGGATCTGGTGCTGATAGCGTGGCACTGTAGCTAAAGGCTAATTTTCACGATTTTTGGCGCCATCAGCGCCAGAGTGGTGCCAGTAGCACCACAGATGCTGGAAATTGGCGCCAATAGCGCCAAAGTGGCGCCAAGGGCATCAGATACACTGGATTTTGGCGCCATCAACGCCAGAGTGGGGCTAGTAGCGCCACAGATGCTGGAAATTGGTGCCAGGAGCGCCAAGGGAGCCAGATGCACTGGATTTTGGCGCCATCAGTGCCAGAGTGGCACGATCGGCGCGACATGTCGGTCAGGGCCAGTATAAAAGGGCAGATCGCGTTTTCAGAAGGAAAAATCCTTCTTCTTCCTCTGAGCGCCATTTTGCCATTGGAGAGCTTCCTAAGCTCTATGAACCTTGTTTTGTGACCCAAATCACTCTCTATAACTACCAAACCTCCTATATATCAGTTGTGAGCTATAATCCTTCATCAAAAACCCCTAAAAGCTTTGATTTGAAAAATCCCTTTCTCAAGGGAAATTCCTTGAACTCGAGTTTGGCGAGGAACGGGGCTGATTCAAGGACACCTGAGCTAGGGAGAGCAGTCTAGAGGCCTTCCTTGCCATATCTGAGGTAAGAAACTCGAGATTTCCCGATTGATTTATAATTTGGGGTATTGGATGAATAGTGACCCACTTGAGTTGGGGCTAGAATTAGCCATGGGTCCTGTAGAGAAGTGTGTTTAGAATGCTATGAGGATGAAGGATTAGCTCTCAGATTGTCGTTTGGTGAATTTGGTTTTGGCTGTGCTATGCATGTGTGGCTTCTGTCTGAGTCACTTGTTGATGTTAAGACATGCAAGAGCCTTGGTATGTGGTTTGATGTGCCTAAGAGGCCATAGGAACGGTGTCTTGTGTATGGACTGAACCGTTCAAGCTATGTTGGAATTCTTGAGTAATTGAGCTTGTAGAGCTTAGAGCTCTCTGTGTATGGCTTGTATTGAGTCTATGGTGACTCTAATGCCATGTTTGAGTTGTGATAGACCTCTGAGGGTCTATGAGAAGCCTAGTGTGTGCTGGGCTATGATGAACCATAGGTTAGATGACCTAAAGCTTATGGAAAGGAATGAGGTTCCTTTCATTGTAGCAGTTGAGGACTGCTTGATATGCTTGTGCTTGTTTGTACGATTGAATGGGCTGTGATATGTGATTATATTCCTTGTCAGGGCTTGACACCGCGGGTGTCAGTGGCACAGGCCGCCGCTCAAGGATTGAAGCTATAGAGCACGGCTTGCCAGGTAACCTCACCATTCTTGGGAGTGTTCCCTTGTCTTTGTTTCATTACTCCCATGTAGGATATGGTTTGGTATAAGCTCACCATACTATTAATAATCGAGGTTAGCTAAACACCGTGATGGTGTTATGTTGTGATTATAGTAGAATACATCTATGATAGACACTGAGATAGTGTTAGGTGGATGATACACCTGTCGGCACAGGTGTGCGATGGCTTTTGGACTCTTTGATTAATGAACACTGTGATAGTGTTCGGTGATTGAGGATAAGCTAGATACTGTGATAGCATTGTGTTAGTAAGATTCTCTGGCCAGTAGAATAGGTTCCATGGACTCCCTTGGAATGAGTGCCCGTGTGGATGATCTTCCCTGGGAGGTGCCATAGATATCCACCTAAGTCCTGAGGGATGAGTGCCCGGTGTGGATGATCTTCCTCAGGTAGTGGGAATTGGAAGTTCTGAGGGATGAGTGCCCGAGTGGATGATCTTCCTCAGACAGTGGAATTGGAAGTCTTGAGGGATGAGTGCTCCTTCGTGGATGATCTCTATCAGGCAGTGGACTGGAAGTCCTGAGGGATGAGTGCCCTTTGTGGATGATCTATCCACAGGCAACGTGTGAAAATCCTGAGTGAATGAGTGCTCGTGTGGATGATCTTCCTCAGGTAGAAAGAGTGTGAAAGTCCTTGGAATTGAGTGCCCTTCGACGGATGATTTTCCCCAGGCCAGGTTGTATATAGATATGTTGTATCTCTAAGAGGAAGTATCCCGAGGGGATGAGAGTCTCTTAGAAGAGCCATATCTGCATGAGTGAAATCCTGAGTGGTTTCCTCAGGCACTGGTACATGTAGTTGCATGAGGTGTTGCACCTCTGATGTTGGGAGTGTCCTTTGGATGACACCTATGTTATGTTACCTCTGTTAGCTGGTTATGAGAGCCAGGAAGATGTTTTAGTGTTATGAGTATGGTTTTAGTGCCTTGTGTGCTTAGAGGTGAATCAGGGGGAGGGGAAAACCTCCAAGAACCCTGAGTTTACTAAGATGTTTATCTCACCCCTGTTGGGGCTGTTATTTTACAGGTGACTCTTCTAGCTGAGAGGAGCGGTCATAAGGCAGGAGGCCTTAGTAAAGATTGGCTAGCGTGGTAGTGGGCTGCGGTAGAAGAACAGAGTGGTTCTTTTTGATTGATGCCTATGTTGTATTCCCTGTATAGGGAGATGATGTGTGTGTGCACACATATTATGCTGTACATATTCTTTTGTATAACCACAAGTGTGGTTTAGATTCTGAGATATAAATATGTACAGTACTTGATGTTGATATGTATATGATGATTCCTCCTGATTATATTTGTTGAGATTTCTTGTATATCTGCCTTTGATTTTTATGTTTATGTTATATTGGATCAGCAGGGGCTTGATATAATAATGCTGTGTGTTGGGTTTTATACGTTCCATACATAATGTAATCAAGAAATACAGTTAGATATGCTTCCGCAAAGTTTTCAAATAATGTTTTAAGCGCGATTCTGATATTATGAATGTTAATACACCGGGTGCACACGGGGTGTTACACAAAATTTCTCTTAATGGCCTCATTTAAAAGAAAACTAAGGAAAAGAATAATTAATTTAACCAAAATAGAAGTTACAAATAAAAATATAAGTACCCAAAGTTGCTCTCATGAATTGTAATCTTGAAGCTTTACTAAGTTCTTCTTGTTTTTTACCATTTAATTAATGCATGTGATAGTCAAAATGTGAGCTGAAAGTTCTCTTAATGGCTTCGTTGACATGAATCCAACTTTAATGAAACATTATTTCACCAAAAATAGTTGATACAAAGAAAAATCTAAGTGCCCAAACTTGCCCTTATAGATTGAAATATAAATGTTTTAGTAATTTTTTCTTGGTTTTTGGCCAATTCATTAATGCGTTTGAGGACCGAATCATGACCAAAAAAGTCTCTTAATGGCGTCGTTGACATGAAAACTACCCTAATGAAACATTATTTAAAAAAATAGATGATACAAATAAAAATGTAAGGGCCCGAATTTACCCTTATGAATTGAAAACTTGAAGTTTTACTAAATTTTTCTTGCATTTGACCAATTAGTTAATGCGTTTAAGGGTCAAATCCTAAGTTGAAAGTTCTCTCAATTGCTTCAATGACATGAAACCAACTCGAGTGAGACATTAATATAACAAGAATAGTTGATAAAAATAAAAATCTAAGTAACCAAACATGCTGTCATGTAGATCTTAAAAATTTAGTAACTTTTCTTGTTTTTGGCAAACTTTGTTAATGCGTTGGAGAGCCAAACTATGACCCGAAAGTTCTCTGAATAGCCTCATTCCCATGAAAACTATGTGAATGCAACATTATTTTAACAAAGTAGTCGTGAGAAATAAAAATCTAAGTGTAAAATTTGGCTCATTGATTAAAATTTTCAAGTTTTAGTCATTTTTCTATTTCTTAGAATCTCTGTTAATGGTTTGAGCACCACATCCTCACACAAAAGTTATCTTAATGGCCTCATTTACAAGAAACTAACAAAAAGAATAATTAATTAAAACAAAATAGAGGTTACAAATAAAAATGTAAGTGTCCAAAGTTTCCCTCATGAATTGAAATCTTGAAGCTTTACAAAATATTTCTTGTTTTTTACCACTTCGTTAATGCATGTTATGGTCAAATTATGAGTTGAAGGTTCTCTTAATGGCTTCGTATTTTTGGCCACTTTGTTAATGCATTAAAGGGCCGAATCATGACCAAAATAGTCTCTTAATGGTGTCATTGACATGAAAACTACCCTAATGCAACATTATTTAAAAAAAAAATAGATGATACAAATACAAATGTAAGGGCCCAAATTTACCCTAATGAATTGAAATCTCGAAGTTTTACTAAATTTTGCTTGCTTTTGACCACTTCCTTAATCCGTCTAAGGGTCAAATCATGAGCTGGAAGTTCTCTTAATTGCTTCTTTAACATGAAACCCACTGGAATGAAACATTAATTTATCAAAAATAGTTGATAAAAATAAAAATCTAAGCGACCAAACTTGTCGTCACGGAGATTTGAAAGTTTTAGTAATTTTTCTTGTTTTTGGAAAACTTCATTAATGCGTTTGAGAGCTGAACTACAACCGGAAAGTTCTCTTAATAGCCTCATTCCTATGAAAACTATGGGAATGAAACTTTATTTTAACAAAAGTAGCTGATACAAATAAAAATTTAAGTGTCAAAGTTGTGTTCATTGATTAACACTTGCGAGTTTTAGTAATTTTTTTCTTTTTTTTAGAATCTTAGTTAATGTGTTTGAGGGATGAATCCTGTAACGCCTCGTTTTATCATCTTGTATTTTATTGATTTTTAATGAAAATTCTTTCCCATTTGCTTTAGAATTTTCAACGCCTCGTTTTATCCTGACTATTTGAGGGATGAATCCTGTAACGCCTCGTTTTTGCAACACTGACCTACCATGATGAAAATTCTTTTATCATCTTAGTTATAAATTTCGCAGAAAATTCTTTTCTTCTTGCTTAGTATCATTCATACGAAAGGCACCAATATTGTAACCATGTTTGTTCGGAGTTCCTAATAATTAAATTTGAATCATAATACAGTCCATAATACAGTCCAAAATAATAAAATACAGACCATTTCTTAGTTCTATTACATAATACATATCACAAATATCTGCATCAAAATAGCTTTCCAACATCTTCCACAAAATCCATCTGCTTGCTATGCATTTACTGTTCCTCTACTCGCTCAAATAAATTGAGGTCATCACAGGTGTCAACCACAGACACAAAAGATAGGGTAAGTTTATGATAAACATAGTTCAAGTCACACAATATAAATAATATATAGAAAGTTATCACAATATCATCACAATATGATGCATGCTTATCTTTTTTATATGATGCATGATTTTCTCAAATACTCATTTCATGGCTATAGTCAAGATAACTTACTCTCTCTCTCTGAATTGGATCGAACAGTCAGGGTAGGTCAGTGTTGCAAAAGGACTCACACCCACACTACATGTGATCATCATGGGTAGGTGATCTCCCCACTGTTACTACCCCCCTAGCTTAGACACCTTTTGTCTAAACGCTCGTCTCAATTCTAGCTATCTGACATACCTCCTCTTGAGGTAACGTGGCTTAACCCCCGCAGGGCAACACGGCTTAACCCCCGCATGGCATATGCATATGAAACATGCATGATTGATTCTTTTTATCTCATATTTACTCTTCACTTAATATCTCATATGCTTCAATTTTCAACATGGAACTAACACAAAGTTCAATATATTCAAAGACTCATAGAACAACATATAAAACCTCTTTCAATAATCACATAAAACATTATAAAAGCACTCAAACATACAACCATAGTTCAACTCCATAAATTTTTCAAAGACAAGTCATAATACACCAAAACTCAAGTACTTATTCAAACAAACAACTCTTAAACTATCTTTATCATAAAGCTTCATAAAAATTCATGAAATTCATAAAGATTCACAACATACTCAACAACACAAGTATTCCAATTATTTATTTAAACAAAAAAACACTTAAGCTATCTTTGTCTCTTTGAAACATTTCATCAAACACATGGTAGGAAAAGCTTTGTTCTTAATAGAAACAAATAAAATTCTATACAAATAATACTCAAACTATATTTAGCATAAACTCCCCTATACATACCTTGTTCTTCTTCTTTAAAAGCTTGACTAACCACCCTCTAAATTCTCCTAGTTCCACGTGACATTTCAAAGTAGCAAGGCTTAGGGTTTTGTTTTTAGTTTTTGAAAGTAGAAAGGTGAAAAGGATGTAGGAATTGAAAATGAAATATGAAAGGAATGGAAGGGATGTTGCACGTTTACTTCCCTTGGAGAAAGCTTGAAATTTTCAATCCATTCATTCCTTTATATAGGGTTAGATGAAGTGTTTAACAAGCCTTTTCATGAAAATATCACTTAGGTCATTATGACATTGCTTTACAACTGGACCAATCATGTGAATCTTTGATTTTCATCCAACCAAGTGTCCCTTTCTTGAATTTTCTCAACCTTTCCCTAATCTTCTTGATGTGCACATGTAGTAGCTTGGCTTATAGAGCAATCTTCATCAACTTTCGTGGAATAGCTAGATTTTAGGAAGATTTTGTGCTTTTTCTTCATTCTTAAATTTACCCCAAAACCCGTTTTAGTAAAATATTGATTCTGGATTCATTAACCGTTGGATCTTCTTAAAAGTTTAAAGGCACACTCCTATCCCATATATCTAGCTTTTGACCGTTGGGATTTTGAAATAATGTCTATAACTGTCCACGTGTTCTGCCAAAGGAGACAAGTTAAGATTTTTGCTTTTTAAGAAAAATCAACTTAAACTAAATCTACACCATACAAGTGTCTTGACACTTGTTCAATTCATGAAGCCTTCTCTTAATTTTCTTCCAAGTGTCCCTTTGAGTTGGCAAAATCATGAAGCTTCACCATTATTCTTCAAGCTTCATAAATGCTAGAGGAAAAATCTTCATCATGTGTCTTACAAGTGCCCTAACACTTGTATTTATCACATGACTTACTTCTACAAGTGGCTTTCATGAATATTATCCTCCTTTCTTCATGGTTCTATACGTGCTCTTCACACCTAGGAATGGAACATAAATTTTCTTCCTTTTATACTATTGGATGCTTAAGAAAAACCTAATTCCGCTTATGGTTTCTGTCACCAATTATTTTGACACTCTGCTATCTAAAAGTATTATGTATTTCCATCAGGTTCTCACAGAATCCCTAAAATTATCTGATCATTTCTGGCCTGAAGGGCATTATGGTAAATTCATCATTCATCCTAGGGGTATAATTGTCATTTTCATTACAAAATATCTATTCAAAATATCTAAGGGTGTTCTTGTCATTTCCAAAATATTCAAGGGCATTTATGTAATTTTCTTCCTTAAAATATCTTTCTAAAATATCAAGGGACATTTTTGTAATTCTAAAAATATCTAAGGGCATTATCATCCCTTTACCCTCAAGGGCATTTTTGTCATTTCTAATTTATGGTAAGGGCAATATGGTCATTTTTTCCAAACATTTCCGTAACGTTTCTAATTGATATTTCACTCTATCCTTTCAAATATAGAGCATCAAATCCTAATATGTGCATCAAGAATAATTCATATAATGCTTTGGCTATAGTTATGGAAATTTTGGGGTGTTACAAATCCTTACACGAAAGTTCTCTTAATGGACTAATTTACAGGAAAACTAAGGAAAAGAATAACTAATTTAACCAAAATAGAAGATACAAATTAAAGCCTAAGTGCCCAAACGTGCCCTTATGAATTTAAATCTTGAAGTTTTACTAATTTTTTCTTATTTTTTACCACTTCGTTAATGCATGTAATGGTCAAAATGTGAGCCAAAAATTCTCTTAATGACTTTGTTGACATGAAACAAAATTTATTGAAACATTATTTTACCAAAAATAGTTGATACAAATAAGAATCTAAGTGCTCAAGCTTGCGCTCATGGATTGAAATAATAATGTTTTAGTAATTTTTTCTTGTTTTTTGGGCACTTCGTTAATGTGCCTGAGGGCCAAATCGTGACCCAAAAAGTCTCTTAATGGTGTCATTGACATGAAAACTACCCCAATGAAACATTATTTTAAAAAAATAGATGATACAAATAAAAATGTAAGGGCTCGAATTTACCCTTATGAATTGAAATCTTGAAGTTATACTAGCTTTTTCTTGCTTTTGACCACCTTGTTAATGCGTTTGAGGGTCGAATCATGAGTTGAAAGTTCTCTTAATTGCTTCATTGACATGAAACCAACTGGAACAAAACATTAATATAAAAAAATAGTTGATAAAAATGAAAATCTAAGTGACCAAACTTGTCGTCAAATTTGGTCATTTTTCTTGTTTTTGACAAACTTCGTTAATGCGTTTGACAGTCGAACAATGACCCAAACATTATCTTAATAACCTCATTCCCATGAAAACTATGGGAATGAAATATTACTTTAACAAAAGTAGACGATACAAATAAAAATCTAAGTCTCAAAGTTGCGCTCATTGATTAAAATTTGCAAGTTTTGGTAATTTTAATTTTCTTTTTCTTAGAATCTTTGTTAATGTGTTTGAGAGCCAAATCCTCAAACGAAAATTCTATTAATGGCCATATTTACAAGAAAAATAAGGCAAAGAATAATTAGTTTTACCAAAATACAAGATAAAATAAAAATTTAAGTGTCCAAAGTTTCCCTCATGAATTGAAATCTTAAAGTTTTACTAATTTTTTCTCTTTTTTAACCAGTTCGTTAATGTTTTTGAGGGTCAAATCGTGAGCTTAAAGTTTTCTTAGTTGCTTCTTTGACATGAAACAAACTGGAATGATACATTAATTTAACAAAAATACTTGATAAAAATAAAAATTCTAAGTGACCAAACTTGCTGGCATGGAGATCTTAAAGCTTTTGTAATTTTTCTTGTGTTTGGAAAATTTCGTTAATGTGTTTGCGAATCGAACTATGACCCAAAATTTATCTTAACAACCTCATTCCCACGAAAAATATGGGAATGAAACATTATTTTAACGAAAGTAGACAATGCAAATGAAAATCTAAGTGTCAAAGTTACGCTCATTGATTGAAATCTTGAAGTTTTACTAATTTTTTCTTGCTTTTGAACACTTCATTAATGCGTTGAGGATCAAACCATGAGCTAAAAGTTCTTTTAATTACTTATGTTTACTCTTTGGCAAGCGTACCATTTTGTCAAAGTAGTAAATAAAACAGTAAGACCGAATGTAGAGTCCACAGACTTTGATTATACTCAAAATTTGTATACGTCTATTTGTAAACAATGAACAAAATATTTTTGGGGTTTGTAAGTGTTCTGTTCTGCGAGAACAGAGATGTCCAACAATGGAGTTGGGATGATTGATATATGACCAAGTTCCCTCTTCCCTCAAGAAGCTTATGGAATGAAGCAACTCAAGAAAAAGAAGATCACAGCAGCAGAAGCACGATTGGGGGGTGCTGTGTGTGCCGTGTAAATGGAAAGAGAGAGAGTCAGAATATCATGTGTGTACCTTTCACCATGGGAAGTGTTGCATTTATAGAGAGCTAACCTGGACCTTGAAGATGATCTTTTCCAGGCCCATTGCCTTATCTTCAGATATTTGCTGCCATCTTTCCATAATTATTGAGCCATAATATTTCCCTCGATACTCTGTATATTTAAACCGATACGCTGAATATTTGATCTATTTAATGAAAGATTTGATATTCTTTTGTCCGTAACAGATGCCCCTCAGCTCAGTTATCTAGAGTTCTGGATGACCGGGATGCATATTGGCCCGACCTGCTCTAAAACCGACCTTGGTTGGGCCGAACCGACCTCTGGTAGAACCAGTTTCCACGGGACGGCTTTAGGTGGTACACCCAAGCCGAGGTGGAAATTTTGTCTTATCTTCCTGTCCTGATATCGAACTAGGTCTCATCTTTTCGAATGCTTTGGTTCGGTACTGATTTCCAGTAAGCGAAACGACCCCTCTTTTCACATCGCCACGTGTCACAATGTCATTCCTTGTCCTTTCACGCTTTAATCATTACTATTTTGCATTTAATAAAATAACCGCCTCTTTCATGTTCATTATTATCCATCGGTTACTTCTCCACGTTTCCTTTTGAATTTTCGACGGTTACTTTTCTTCTATTCAATGCCCCTATTAGTATTCTAGTTCTTCTCGTCTTCATAGCGTTTCCTTTCTTTCCAGAGTTTTCCTGCTGTTCTTTGTGCTCTCGCGATTACTGCTCACCTCTTGTTGTCATCTTCTCCACTCCAGGTATTTGTTGCTTAATCTTCTATTTTCCCTTCTCTGCATTATCGTTCCTTTTGCTTCTCCTTGCCTCTGTGCCATCTCTAGGATACAAGCCCTTTCTAGTTTCTTCACTTGTCTCCTTCTGTTCTTTATTTTTCCTATAGTGAGATACACCCCTGAGCAGGAGGCCGCAATCCGCCGGAGGGTTCGTCCTCGTTCTGCCTTTTGGTTCTGGGGTCTTCCCCTTCCTGACGAGGAAAAGAGGAAATCCTTACTCCGAGTACCCGGTGCCCCCGGCACTTCTGAGTCTTCTTCCGGTCAGTTACCTAAGTCTCCCCAAGTAGGGCCTCTTAGGTTAGGATCCTCCTTCTGGCAAAGGCCTATGTTGCCCTCGGAGTCTATGGCACCTTCCGCGACCTCTATCCCTTCCGGTGTTGCCCTTAGGGATGTCCCTAGACCTAGCCCCCCTTTTAGGATTCGATATGAACCTTGCTCCAAATGCACTGATGAGTTTATGTACTTGGCCAGTAGGGATTTGGACAAACAAGCCGATGACTTACTAGACCAGTGTCATCATAATCCTATTCGTGAACCTATATCTGTTAATACACCCTTGCCTACTTCGAGTACTATCGTGCCAACTCCTGCACCGGCCCGAGTTCCTTTTGATGCTAATCCTTTGGCGTTCCGTCCTCCAGGTACCTTTACTAATTGTTGTTTCTTTCTTTGTCATAGGTAATCATGGACATGCCTAACATGGGAAATGTAGAGGAATCTGCTGCCGGGCCTCAAGCCGTTCCCCTAGCTCTTTCAAACAGGTTCCCTTGGGTTACCCACGAGGTCCTGAGTTATACCTCAGTGTTAGACCTCGAAAGCCTTGCCCTTGTTCCTCTTGAGGTTCAGGAGGGGTTTACCATCTGCCTTCCCCGCCTGGGCGAGCCCGTTTGTTCCGCCCGGGAGGGGAATGATCCTGAATTTTTCTTGTTCTATACTGATGTCTTTACCGACGTTGGGGTTCGCTTTCCCTTTTCCGATTTCCAGATGCAGGTATTAGACCATTTGCACCTTGCCCCTTCACAAATTCATCCCAATGGCTAGGCTTTTATCCAAGCCTTTGAAATTTTGTGCCAAAAACTCGAGATTCCCTGTACTTGCCCTTTGTTCTTTTATTTTTTTACTGTTTACACTGGTCGATCCGGTAAGGAGCCTCCTGAGCGGAAAGGATGGGCTTCTTTCCGGGGTCGTAACGATAAGGATTCTGACCGTCGTTTGTTCGGCTTATTCTCTGAGTCCTTCAAAGGATTCAAAGACAAGTTCTTCAAGGTTGTCGCAGTGCCTGGCCGACGTCCCTTCTTTTTGAGCTCCCCCAACTCCTCTCAGCCCTGGAGGTTCCCTTTATATTGGACCTCCAGCCACTATGATTTCCCTCCTATCTCCTATCGGACTGACAAGGCTCGGCTGTCAGACTCCGATGCTGCTTCTACGGCTCGAATTTTGTCATACAGAGATTCTGGGGACTTGGGTCCCATAGCATACTATATCCAGTGTGGTTGGTTTAGGTCTTCCTTTTGAATGTTTGGGAATTTCTTCGTTTATTTTTATTGACTGTTTACTTGTGATGTGCAGCAATTGATATGAACACTGCCCCTATCCCCCCTCACCTTGCTGCCCTTAAGGGACGAAAAAGGCGCAAGGTGATGAAGAAGAGTAACGCCAGCGAGGCAAGCCGAGCTCCACCCTTGGTCGCCCCGGATGCTCCCGGGGGTTCAGCCCCGAGCTCCCCTCGTGCTCCCCAGCCGTCCTCTCCTCAGGCTCCCCGGCCGATCTCTCCTCAAGCTTCTTTGCCAGGTCCTATCCGTGCTCCCCTGCCGAGTTCCCCCCGTGAGGTCGTAGATGTTGACATGGCGGAGGCCGGGACCGAGGTGGTGGAGGCAACCGCGGTTGAAGCTGCCACTGAGGCTAGGGAAGTTAGGGCCGACGCTACTGAAGTTGCCCTTGAAGTTTCGGCCTCTACTCATGGTGCCGATATTTCCTCAAGGGTCCCAAGCGATGGTTCCGAGCCTCCTAAGGAGTTTGTCCAAGTGCCGCCTCGCGCCCTTTGGGATCAGGGCATTACTCCCGAGGTGTTCGAGGTTATCCGGGCGCCCAAAAGATTTTACGAAACCGCCCGATACTCCGATCCCGAGCTGGAGGAGTTGAGCTCCATCGAGCTGGCTTGCTTGAAGAGTGCCAGCTTGCTTGACAGCTTGGCTTCTCTCAACAGGAAAGTTGCTAAGGGAGCGGCCGAGCTTGAGGCTGCAAAGGCCGAGGCCCAGAGGTTGCGTGAAGAACCTGACCAGGCTCAAGCAGAGGTAGCGACCTCGGTGGCCGAGGTGGAGGCTTCCCATGCTAAGGTCGAGGAAGCTGGAGGTTTGGTGAAGTCTTTATCTGCCGAGCTGGAGGCTTCGAGGGTTCAGGCGTGGGAAGCCCAATCCTCACTCACCACCCTAACGGCTGAGCTTGATGATTCCCGGGCCTCAGAAGCCAAGTTGACTGCCGATCTACTAGTCGCCCGGGATTCAGAGGCCAGGTTAGCTATTGAAACCGATGCTCTCCGAGCTCAACTTGCAGCCCTTCGCCGTGAGGCCTCTTCTGCCCATTCCAAGATAACTGACTTGGAGAGGAGTCTTGACAAGGCCCGTGATCGGTGTAAGAAGGTGAAGCATTGCTGTGATGAGCTCGACGCATTAAATAAGAAAAAGCACCTGGAGGAGAAAGGACTCTTAGGCGAGTTGGTGCTGGTTCGTCAGCAGCTGAACAAATCTACCCAAGCCTCGTTCGAGAATGCCATGAGCCAGATCCGCTTTCTGAACCCCGGCTTCAACTTGAACACTGAGGGTATGCACTTTAGAGCCTACGTCGGAGGCGATCAATTGCTCATGGTTTCCGAGAGTGAAGATGAGGGGTCGGGTAGCTCTGATGACGCCGCCGATGATGTTCAACCCCAGACTGGTGCGGATTGAAGGGTCGGGATGCCGGTTTCATGTTGTATTTGCTTTTGCTTTTCTGTAAATGCACAATTTATGTACTTTTTTCGCACGTTACTTTATCAAATATTGAGATCAAATATTGAGCTTGTTTCGATTCTGACTTCTATTTCTTCTTCATACGTTGGCTCCAACGGCCGATTTTTAAGTGTTCCTTGTATGTCGCTCCAATGACCGATCTTCCTTCAAAATTATTTTGCTTTAACATTTAGGCACTGAGGGCGGCCGGGACTCTAGGTCGGGCCATACTTTGATTTAGAACGGCGAAGAGCCGAAGGCGGCCGGGACCACAGGTCGGGCCCTATAAGAATCGTATCTCGGCTCCAACGGCCGTCCTCATTCTTATAGTCACATACTTCGGCTCTAAGGGCCGAATGCTACTTGCCGGGACCTTTGGTCGGGCCTATCTTAGCGGCTGTGATGTGTTCACAGCATTGTTGTGGATATGGTTCGTTCGGCCGAGCCGATGACTTACCCTTAAATACCGAGTTTAACACAACAACGACTAAGTATAAAGTGTGCACAATGAACTTTCCTTAAAAGGATTTTATTAATAGTCTCCGGAGATTGCATAAGTTCACGATCTCAATGACCGATCAACACGGGTGTCATATGCCCGATTTACATGACCGACTAAAGAGAAACACGTGACAGAAAAACTGGGGTCTCCATGTAAGGCAGACTGGGTCAGCCTCCCATGACCTCAATGACGGGCTTGGTAGCCGGCTAAAGAGGAACACATGGTGAGATGATGATCCGCGATCCCAATGACGAGCTAGAAAGCTAATTAAAGGGAAACACACGGTGTCCATGATTCCAATGACGGGCTCTAAAGCCAACTAAAGGAAAACACGTGGACTGTCGTTTCAGCTGTAGTACTTCTTCAGCTTGTCTGCGTTCCATATCCGCTTGATCGGCTTTCCATCCAATGTCTCCAGCACGTAGGCTCCCTGTCCGATGTTCCGGGTTACCCGATACGGTCCTTCCCAGTTGGCTGCTAGTTTCCCTTCTTGCACGTTCCTGTTGCCAATGTCGGCTCGTCTTAAGACCAGGTCTCCTTCTTCAAAGGATCTCAACTTCACTATTTTGCTATATCTTCGGGTCAACTGTTCCTTTCCCTGTAGGTTTCGGCTATGTGCAGCTGTGCGGACCTCTTCTATTAAATCCAGCTCGGCTCTTAACAGACTACCGTTCTCTGACTCCCGTATATGGTCCCTTCTCCAGGTCGGCTGGCCAACTTCTACCGGTACCATGGCTTCACTGCCGTATGTTAGCCTGAATGGGGTTTCTCCCATCGATGTTTGGACCGTAGTCCTGTATGCCCACAGTACGTAGTAAAGTTGCTCGACCCAGTTCGGACCAGCTTCATGCACACGTTTCTTTAACCCGTCCAGGATGACTTTGTTTGCGGCCTCGGCCTGGCCGTTGGACTGTGGATGTTCAACGGAAGCGAAATGGTGCTTGATTTTGAGGTTGGCCGCCATTGCCCTGAACTTGCTATCGGTGAACTGAGTCCCATTGTCGGTGACTATTTCTGCTGGAATTCCAAACCTTGAGATTAAGGTTCGTTCAAAGAACTTTTGTATCCGGGCCGAGGTAATCGTTGCCAGGGGCTCGGCCTCGATCCATTTGGTGAAATAATCTACGGCCACGACTAACCACTTCTTCTGCCCCTCCGATGCTTTGAACGGTCCTAGAAGGTCCATTCCCCACTTGTAAAATGGCCAGGGAGCTGTAATAGCACTGAGCTCGGACGGGGGTGCCCATATTATCTTAGCATGTTTCTGGCAGCTGTCACACTTTCTGACGTGTTCCGTTGCGTCTGCCTTCATTGTCGGCCAAAAATATCCTGCCCGTAAGGCTTTTAAGGCCAGGGCTCTTGCTCCCATGTGTTGGCCATTGATTCCCTCGTGCATCTCGGCAAGCACGTAATCGGCTTGATCCGAGCTGAGGCATAATAGTAGGGGAGTGTGGAGGCCTCGACGGTATAAAGCATCGTCAATGATTACATACATCACCACATCTCGACCTATCTTTCTTACTGCTTGCTCGTCGTCGGGAACCGTCCCTCGTTCTAGATAGTCTATGATAGGTCTCCTCCAGTCGTCGTCGGCCGTGATGAGCATGATGCAAGTGGGCTGAGCTATTTCCTGCAGAATGACCGACCTGTGACTGGTCGTTCCTTTTGTGCTCGCCAGCTTAGATAGTATGTCGGCTCAGATGTTTTCTTCTCGTGGTATGTGGGCAACTACCACCTCATCAAATTCTGTCATAATTTCTTTCACTTTAATTAAGTATTTAGCCAGCAAAGGTCCTTTAACCTGATATCTTCCTTCGATTTGAGCCGAGACGAGCTGTGAATCGGTGAAGACGTTAACCCTCCGGGCTCCTTGCTCCTTGGCTTGTTTGAGTCCAGCAACGAGGGCTTCGTACTCGGCTTGATTATTGGAGGTCGGGAATTTGAGCTGCAGTGATTGTTCAAGAGACACACCCTCAGGGTTTTCAACTATGACCCCGGCTCCACTTCCCTTCGTATTGGATGATCCATCCATGTAGACCTTCCAGACTCCACCTTCTTCTTGTGTGGACGATGTCGGGGTTAGCTCGGCAATGAAGTCGGCCAAAGCCTGGGACTTGATAGCAGTCCGGGCCTCGTACTGAATGTCAAACTCCGAAAGCTGAATGGCCCAGTTCATCATTCTTCCTGCTAAGTCTGGCTTGTGCAGTACTTGTCGGATCGGCTGGTTTGTCCTGACGACGATTGTATGGCTCTGGAAATACGGGCGAAGTCTTTTGGCTGCTGTGAGCAAGGCAAAGGCTACCTTCTCGAGCTTCTGGTACCGCAGCTCCGAGTTTTTGAGAGCTCGGCTCACAAAATATACGGGAAACTGGGATCTCCCTTCCTCCCGGACCAAGACTGCACTGATGGCCTCCTCTCCTACTGACAAATACAGCGCGAGTGTCTCTCCAGGCTTGGGTTTCGACAATACTGGTGGTGAGGCCAAACAGGCTTTGATCTTCTGAAAGGCCTCTTCACAAACCGGGCTCCATCCTATGCTGGCCTCCTTTTTCAGCAGCTTAAAGAAAGGAAGCGTTGTTTCTGCCGACCTTGGGAGGAAGCGGGTCAAGGCTGCTAATCTTCCCGTCAATTGTTGAACTTCTTTCTTATTGGCGGGGAATCTCATATCCAAGACGGCCTTACATTTATCCAGGTTTGCCTCTATTCCTCGATGGGATAGCATAAAGCCTAAGAACTTCCCCGCCTTCACCCCGAATGCATACTTCAACGGGTTCAGGCGCATGTTGTGCTGGCGCAATTTCTGGAACGTCTCTTCGAGGTCCTGGATATGGTCTCTTGAGGCCGGCGTTTTTGCAATCATGTCATCAATATAGACCTCGATATTCCGCCCGATCTGATCAGAAAATACCTTGTTCATCATCCGTTGATATGTTGCCCCTGCATTTTTCAATCCAAAGGGCATGACTTCGTAGCAATAATTGGCATCAATGCCCCGGAATGCTGTTTTCTCCTGATCGTCTGGATGCATGGGTATTTGATTGTATCCGGAGTATGCGTCCATAAATGACAAAAATTGGAAGCCGACCGAGCTGTCTACGAGTTGATCAATGCTCGGCATGGGGTACGAGTCCTTCGGGCAGACTTTGTTCAGGTCTGTATAATCTACGCAGACTCTCCACTTCCCGTTGGATTTTCTTACCATGACGACGTTGGACAGCCATGTCGTATATTGTATTTCTCGTATGAATCTGGCCTCTTGGAGTTCATTGATGTGCTTCACTAAGGCCTGCTTCCTGTCCGGACCGAGCTTCCTAGCCTTCTGTTCCACTGGTTTTGACCCAGGGTACACAGCCAACTTATGGCAGCAAAAGGTAGGGCGTATTCCAGGTATCTGGGAAGTCTTCCAGGCAAAAACGTCTTGATTGTTTCTCAAACATTGCACCAGTTTATCCTTGTTTTCGGAGTCAGCTTGCTTTCCAATTTTTGTGATCTGATCGGGAGAAGATCCGATCTGAACTTCTTCCAGCTCGTCCATTGGCTCCGGCCTCCATTCTTCAACATCTTTCATATCCAGCTCCACTAGATTGACTGGTTTCCTGACACATTCTGGATTTGTCGTTCCCCCCTTACAGGCTTGAGGTAGGGACGACGGGCCGACCTCGGTCTCCCGAATGGTGTTGTAATAGCATTGCCTTGACTCCTTCTGATCACCGCAGATTGTGATAACCTTCCCGAGGTGTCCGATCAGCTTCATTTTTTGGTGTTTGGTGGACATCAAAATGTCCCATTTGTGGAGGGTCTGTCTTCCAATTATAATGTTGTACGGTGACGGGAAGTCGGCCACTGTGAATGTGACCCTTTCCGATCTAAATCCTTCTCTCGTCCCCAATGTGAGCTGGAGATCAATGACACCTTTCAACCCAGTGCCTTCCCCGTTAAAACCGTATAACATTGTCTGACATGGTCTCAAGTCTTCCTCCCTCAGATTCATTTTCTTGAAAGCCGCCATGTTTATGATGTCGGCCGAGCTGCCATTGTCGACAAATATCCTCCTAACTCGGAAGTTGGCTACTGTTCCGGTAATTACGAGGCCGTCCTCATGACCTGGGACGACCCCCTCCATGTCTTGCTTTGTGAAATAAAGTAGAGGCGGCTCGGTCTGCCTACTGCTGTTGCCGCTCTCCTTAAATCGAGGTCGTTCTCTGACCGACATCACTTCCTTGAGATACTTCTTCCTCTGCCCTGTCGTGTCTCCTCCGCCTCCCAAGCCGCCGAAGATAACGTTGCACTCAAATTCGGGCTCGGGAAACTCTTCGTCTTTCTTGTTCTTCTTCCCTTCTCGCGACTTATTCTCCTGTTGGCCCTTCCTTTTGCCCTGGGTTTGAATAACGTACTGCCGCAACTTGCCTTCTCGCACAAATTTCTCTATTGCGTCTCTGAGCTCCCAGCACTGGTCGGTCGTATGGCCTGGGCTGTTATGGAAATCACAGTACTAGGAGTAATCTAGTCCTTCTTTCTTCACTATAGGGGGAGGTCGGTTGACCTTCCTCATCTCGTTGAAGGCGACTTCCTTCCATATCTGCCCCCGAGGGGCTGTAAGGGGGGTGTATCTTTCGTACCTTGGCTCATATCTTCCCGGCCTCGGATGAGAGTCCGGGAAACTTCGTGGAGGTCGGCCAGTAGGGGCGTTCATGGGCTGTCGACTGCTCTGCCTTGGATGCACATTCTTTTGCGATCGGTTCTTAGGTGACATGGGTTTCTTGCCTTCCCTGGGGGCCGAGTTAGCGATCTCCATCTGCTCCAACTCCAGGTACTTCTTGGCCCTGATCCTAAACTCGTTCAGGGACTTGATCGGGTCCTTATAGATTGATTTGGCAAGTCTGGATGACCCATTGAGTCCGGCTGAAATGAGGTAGATATGGACCTTTTCTTCTAGCCCCTGAACTTGCAATGCCGCTTCTTTGAACCGGTCCAAGTAACTCTGCAAAGTTTCTCCGGCCTGCTGTCGTACTCTTCCCAGGGCGAATTCCGACTTCGGCTGTTTTTTGCTCGTTGCAAAATTCAGCAAAAACTTATGGCCGAAGTCCTCAAAGTTGTGGATGGACCTCGGCGGTAGTGAATGAAACCATGTCTGGGCGGCTCCGGTCAAAGTGGTGGCAAAGACACGCGAGATAATGGGTTCGTCGATGCCCCTGACGCACATCTGCATGTCAAACTCGTCAATGTGGACCTGTGGGTCCTGGCTTCCATCATATTTGGACAGGAATGACCCGTCGAAATCCTCCACAAACTGAGCGTCCACTATCTGGTCGGTAAATGGGCTGTTGTTCTGGTGACCTCGGCGGTATTTCCGCTGATAGATTCCTCCGGCCTGATCGGTCCTGCGAACGACTTTTGCCGGTGTTCGTCCTGTCTCTTGCTGAGGGCGGGATATCCTCTCCTGCTCGGACCGGTGTGTTTGATTCCTATTACCGGCCTCCATAGTTCGGGCTGGTGTGTCAGGCCGGCGTGATCTCCTGTCGTCGGGTTCTCCGTGTTCGAAATTTTGTCGTCGTTCCTCCTCTCTTCGCCTGGTGCTACGCTCCTCCAACTGCGTGATCAGCCTCTGAATGTCCTCCTAGCGCTGAAGCTCGTAGCGTTTCTCCAAGTTCTCCATTCGGTTTATTAGCGACTGGAGGGCATTCTGGATAAATCGCTGGGAATTTCCTGGGTCCTCCTCTCGTCGTGGGCTGACCGGCGCCTGTGTCGCCGGTCTCGATGAGGCTGTGTGGGAGAGTGCGTCTTCCACGACGACGTTTTCCGGAATCACATTTCTAGACGGTTCTTCTTGTCTTGCCATCTGGTGTCTTCTGGTGTCAACCATTGTGAATTGGTGGGACTCGAAATTTATCTTTCCCACAGACGGCACCAATGTTCTGTTCTGCGAGAACAGAGATGTCCAACAATGGAGTTGGGATGATTGATATATGACCAGGTTCTCTCTTCCCTCAAGAAGCTTATGGAATGAAGCAACTCAAGAAAAAGAAGATCACAGCAGCAGGAGCACGATTGGGGGGTGCTGTGTGTGCCGTGTAAATGGAAAGAGAGAGAGTCAGAATATCATGTGTGTACCTTTCACCATGGGAAGTGTTGCATTTATAGAGAGCTAACCTGGACCTTGAAGATGATCTTTTCCAGGCCCATTGCCTTATCTTCAGATATTTGCTGCCATCTTTCCATAATTATTTAGCCATAATATTTCCCTCGATACTCTGTATATTTAAACCGATACGCTGAATATTTGATCTATTTAATGAAAGATTTGATATTCTTTTGTCCGTAACAGTAAGTGATACTATATGTAAATATAAATTCAAAATAAAATAAATTGAAAAATAGATTAAAGGCAAGATGCAAGATTATGTGATATGTTGGGTGTTCAGCCTACCAAAACTACTCTTGATGCAATGTTAATGATTTTTCACTATTTAATATTATTTTACATATTACCTTCATCCTCTAAGTTACTCTAATCATGATCCCTCATATGAAAAAGCCTAAATTACCTAATTTCACTCCTGATCCCTTAACAAGCTACATCGAATAATTTGCATTAAGAATAGATATGTATAGCTAAACAATGTCATTCTATCCCTAGATATGGATTGTCTAGATATTTTTTCCCTGTTCTCAGAGTATAAACATTTCCCAATGCATAAACCTTCATAACATTACATGCATATGGATGATCAGACCATAAACATAACAATATATTTAGAAAAGAATAATAATATGAAAATAACATTAAATAGATAGTTAGAATTGTTACATCAAGAGTGTTTGATTGTTGAACCCCCAACAATGAGTGGTTTAGCCTCTCATTGGCATAAGAGGCTTACAACCAACAGAATGGAACAACATTTGATGAAAGAGAATGGAAGAAAATTGGTAGAATAAGGGGCATAAGCCCACTTATGTGAAGTGTATTCTTCTCTCCGTTGTGCCTTGGGTTTCTCTTTAGCTTTTCCTTCTGCTTTGCCTTTGACTGCTCACCCCTTTTTATAATCAAAATTTTGCTTTATTGGGCTTTTTTTTTATATTGGCAACGCTCTAAGCCCATATGTGCGTGCTAATCCTAAGTCTTCAATCCATCTTCTAAGTCTTTAATGTGTAATCCTGCAAAGAAAATACAACCAATACATTATAAATGAACTAATTTTAGCATTTATTGGATAAAAGTTCAACAAGCTAAATTATTATATTTTCAATCACAAAAGAAGCATTAAAAGAGGAAAAAGAAGATAATTGATATGTAATTTAAATGCATAGTTTACATATAAATAGCAATTATCAAACTCCTCAAATTAAAGCGTTGCTTGTCCACAAGCAAAAGTAAGGAATTGCTAAATTAGTTAGATTACTGGTAATGTCAAGATTGTAACCAAATCACAACAACTGAAATAAATGCATATGTCCAAAACAATTTCTGTATTCAATGCTCAAGTTCACACTCACTATGGTTTCATGATGAATTTATGTAAAGAATGAATTCAAAGAGAAAAAGGTTAGCAAGAATGACAATTATCATAGAAAGATCAACCTTTGCTTCACTCCTCACACAAGGAAAGTGTTTCTCTTAAGCACACAAGTGTTTCAATTATTTGTATTTCATTCATTCCAATTGAAGTTACAAACCTCAGCTTTGCACATCATCTCATTCAATGCCACCACACACACACACCACATGGATCACTAAGGACTTTATTAAGCTTGTAACGTGGCCGGGCTAACAAAGAAATCATGGTTTTTCTTGGAATTCAATCAGTTAGGTTCTAGGAGAGCTTTCACCTATTCCCTACTCACTTTAGGGGATTCATTTTCCTTTTTCTCGCAACCTTATTTAACTTGCCACTATCAAAAGCAATAAAGAGGTTTCTTTGAAATCAATTTGTTTTTCAGTACTTATTTCCAAAACCTTTTTTTTTGTGTACCAATGTATAATGTAGTTCTTGTCCTTTGTGTGCTTCTTGCTTTCATTCTCGCACAAGATTTATTTAACCAACATACTCACCCAAATTTGGCATAAATTTGCCTTGATCCATAAGCGATGCTCTCCGATACCTAAGGTAAGGTGAACATAACTACACATACTTTAAGTTCAGGGTTCAAGAACAAATTCATTCTCAATTAGGCTCAAAAGGGGTGCAGAGGATTTAACATTTATTTTCAATATGTTGGCTTTCTGACTAAGTGGTTGAAATTAAATTATCAAGAAGGCCTTGATCATATCCATATAGTGTATGCATACAAACAGTTCAAGAATCATGCAAAACCAGAAAATCAAAAGCAATTCTTCTCTCACAGTTAAGATGCACACAACTCACAGGATAACTTGAAGCAAAAGTATTTCTTTCACAATATTTTCTATCATGCAAGCTAACCAATTCACTCACACACATTTAATTCATAAAAACATCAATCAACAACAACTTGTGTTCACCACATTAATAAGACGCAAAATCTCAGTCATATGATTGATTAAATCAAAACATGCTCAAATAGTGTCATCAAAATAACTATCTATTATGCAAAATTAAAGAAACTATAAACTGCAGAATTTAAACAAGTAGAGTGCAGAAATTTAAAGATAGATGCAGAAAATATAATAAAGAAAGAAAGAGAAAAAGATAGAAATGTTGTGTTGCCTCCTAATAAGCGCTTTTTTAATGTCACTAGCTTGACGGACCAAATGCCTTCAAGGTGGCATGAAGATACATAGAACACATCTTCCTTGCATTTTCGCTTCTTAGTTAGAGCTCCATGAAAATCATGTATCCATGGAATGTTTTCCATATCATTGCAAGGGAAGTGTTGGTGATCAGGGAAAAAATGACACTTATGGATGTATCACATTCTCCATGCCTTTCTTTCTTATCAATCAATTGATGAGAGGAGAGGTATTGACTTGGAGAGGACTTTCTTGTTGAATTTCTACTTGTGAGCACTCCTCCCATTGTTGTTGTGTTCTCTCCTCACTTTTCTCGTTTTTTTTCTTCATCTTTTTCTTGTGAATCATGTTTTTCTACAAGATTCTCCACATGTGTTGTAACCTCTACAAAATTTTCTTCCTTTGTGACCAAAAAAGACATTTCAACTACTTGTTTTACTAGCTTACCAACTTGAATCGCCAGATTTTGAATTGAGTTTTGATTGACTATGAATCTAGCTTGGGAAGTTTCCTTGAATTGCATTAACACATTCTCAAGATTAGAGATTCTTTCTTCTACATGACAATTATCATTGAAATGATCTCCTCCACAAAAATCACAATTAATAGGTTATGGGTGACTGATCTCTATGAATTGCATCAACATATCATCAAGATTAGAGCTTCTTTTTTTATTTATATTGATTATAAGGGTGTAATTCTTGCTCCCACCAAGAATTTTTCATGGATTAGATTCTTCAAAGGTTCCACCCTGCAAGCATAGACTCACACAAAAATGTAATATTTTAAAAAAAAATAAAATTTTTATTTTTTAAAATATTTTTAATTCTTTTTTTCGAAATTTTGTTAAAATACAAATTTAAGATAAAGAAATAGATTTAAGATTAATTGGAAAAAAATTAAGACAAAAAAAAGATTTAAGATAAATAAAAACAAGAATTCAAAACAAAAAAAAAACATTATTATTATTTTTTTATTTTTTATTATTTAAAAAATATTTCAAAATTTGTTTATCAAAAAGGAAAATAAAATTAAAAGAAAACTAAATGCTGAAATTCTAAAACATAAATTAGAAAGATATTAAATCTAATAAGATAAGACAAAAAAATAATATAAATAACAACCTAACAATAAAATCTAGAAAGATAATAGTTATGATAATTTCCTACTTAATTTAAAGATAGCTACCTAATCTAATCCCTAAAAGATAAAATAAAATCTAAAAGATTTAAAATTTAAAATTCGAACAAAATAAAATGCTTAAAATGAGGGTATACAAATTACCTAGTACAAGGAACAAAAGTCCCTGGCAACGACGCCATTTACTTGTTGACTCTTTGGCAAGCGTACTAATTTGTCAAAGTAGTAAATAAAATGGTAAGACCGAGTGTCGAATCCATATAGCCTTTGATTATACTGAGAATTTGTATACGTCTATTTGTAAGCAATTAACAGAATATTTTTGGGGTTTGTAAGTGATACTACATGTAAATATAAATTCAAAATAAAATAAATTGAAAAATAGATTAAAGGAAAGATGATTATGTGATATGTTAGGTGTTCAGCCTACCAAAACTAATCTTGATGCAATGTTAATGATTTTTCACTATTTAATATTATATTACATACTACCTTCATCATCTAATTTACTCTAACCATGATCCCTTATATGAAAGAGCTTAAATTACCTAATTTCAGTCATGATCCCTTAGCAAACTACATCAAATAATTTGCATTAAGAATAGAGACGTATATTTAAGGCTAAACAATGTCATTTTATCCATAGATATGGATTGTCTAGATATTCATTCTCAATTCTCAGAGTATAGACATTTTCCAATGCATAAACCCTAATAACATTACATGCATATGGATGATCAGACCACAAGCATGACAATATATTCAGAAAAGAATAATAATATGGAAATAACATTAAATAGATAGTGAAAATTGTTACATCAAGAATGTTTGGTTGTTGAACTCCCAACAATGAGTGATTTAGCCTCTCATTGGCATGAGAGGCTTACAATCAACAAAAGGGAACAACAATTGATGAAAGAGAATAGAAGAAAACTGGTAGAATAAGGGGCATAAGCCCACTTATGCGGAGTAGATTCTTCTCTCGTATGTGCCTTGGGTTTCTCTTTGACTTCTCCTTCTGCTTTGCCTTTGACTGCTCACCCCTTTTTATAATAAAAAATTTGCTTTATTGGGCTTTTTTAATATTAGCAACGCTCTAAGCTCATATGTGCACACTAAGCCCAAGTCCTCAATTCATCTTTCAAGTATTTAATGTGTAATCCTGCAAAGAAAATATGACCAACACACTATAAATCAACTAATTTTAGCAAAGCTCAGACAAGTTAAATTCTTATATTTTCAATCACAAAAGAAGCATTAAAAGAGGAAAAGGAAGATAATTATGTAATTTAAATGCATAATTGATGTGTTGCAAACACATCTTAGTTTTAGGCTAGTTTAGGTTATAATTTGATTGAATAAATTAGGAATATAGGTTAGAATTAGTTAATAGTCAATTATATTTTAGTTATATCTCATTTCATTACTAAGTTGTGATTTCAGGGCCAAAAAGAGAAGAATCAAGCAAAAGAAAAAAGAAAAGCCTATTTAAAGTCTCGCGCGATCCGCGCCACAAGTCGCGCTAGTCGCGCCACAATGAGAATATCAAGCTTCAGTTTCGAATAAGTCATGCGAGTCGCGCCATGGTGTAGCGCCACATACTCGAGGTCAACCAGCCTAGCCTCGAAGACTCCATGCGATCAGCGTGGAACCCGCGCTATCAGCGCCATAAGCTCGAATTGTCCGCGCGATCAGTGCGGAACCTCACGCTATCAGCACCATGAAGACGAAAGGGAGCCTCTGATTTGTGTTAACCGCGTGCTCAGTGCGGAATCCCGTGCGAATTGCGCGGCGAATATGGTGTTGCCTGATTTAAAAAGATTGGCTCGAAAAATGCCGAGGAAAAAGGTCTTTGTTACCAGAATTAAATCCTCATGAAGGCAATTATAAAAGGGGACATCTGGGCTGAAGAAAGGGGGGGAATTCCATTACTCTCTTCATCATTCTAAACCTTTGGAAATCATTCCTGCATAGAATCAAAGCTAGGGTTTGCTGCAGAATAATGTTTCATTTGACAGCTTTGGTGTTCTTGATGACTATGTCAGGCTAAACTCTGTGTTGTGGTTAGGCCAATAACCAATGTGAACTCCTCTGTAATTTTATTGGTATTGAATGAGATTATTCTGATTGCTTTGCTTTATTCTGTTCTTCATTGTTATAAGCTTTCTTAGAATTTACTGTTCTGTTAAGCTCTGAGAGTTAGGATTCGCAATAGGGATGTTGGGATTCTAGTTTCTGACAGGAATAAAGTAACAATTGTTCATTGCCTATGGATAGGGATGCGTGATTGCAGAACTTTATAATATATTCTTTTAAATGCTTAACTTGATAGAATTCACTAAGGGATTAGGTTTTTGATTCAGGTTAAAGGGTTAATTCGCTAAGGGATTAGGAATTAGCTAAATTAGAAAAGATTTATTCTCTGAGTAATCAAAAGCAATCGACTTTGATAACCAGTTAAGTGAAAGAGGTAGGAATCAAAGGGGATTGCGTCCTGACCACAATTATTCCTTCCATTGGTAACACTTCAACTCAATTTACTGCAATTTAATCTTTTTAATTTCTATCTTTATTTTTCAACACTCAACACACAACAACAAATTCTTCACAAACAATTTCTTTTTCTTTTCCAATTGCTTAGACTGCTAATTACTGTGATTTCACACCAATCCCTGTGGAGACGATACTTACTTACCCACTTTATTACTTGAAATGAGCGGTGTACTTGCCGTGTTCGCAACAAGTTTTGGCGCCGTTGCCAGGGATTGGTAAACTGATTTCGTAGTAATTTTAATCTTTGTGATTGGAAAATTTTTGTTACTATTCACTTTCTGAGTTTATGCGAGGTTCAGCTAATCCTGAGAATCTACAGTACGATCCTGAGATAGAGAGAACTGTAAGAAGGAGGTTAGCCAGACAAAGAAGGAGAGAAGCAGAAAACTTTGATTTTGATTCAATTCCTGAATTAGAATCAGAGGTAGAAATGGCTGAAGAACAACATAATCAGCCAAGACCAAGACCAAAGGATGAACTAATGGAGGATATTTTGGCTCCTATGTTCACAAGACCAAACTCCAGTATTATGAGACCACCAATCCAAGCAAACCACTTTGACATTAATCCTTCATTGATTGCTTTGGTGGAACGCAGTCAGTTTGGTGGGGAAGACTTTGAAGACCCTCATGACTTCATTGACAGATTTCTGAGAATCTGTGACACTATCAGACACCAAGGGGTTTCAGATAATGTTGTAAGGTTAAGCCTATTCCCTTTTGCTGTTAAGGGACATGCACTGAGATGGTTGAACAGACAATCATCAAATAGCATCACTACTTGGGACGACTTAGTCTCAAGATTTTTCGCTCAATACTTTTCCATGGACAAATACAACAGGTTGGTAAATGAGATTACCAACTTCACTCAGAATGGAAGAGAGTCCCTATGTGCTGCTTGGAACAGATTCCAAGAATTGATCAAGAGATGTCCACAATATGATATGCTTGTGGGTAAGCAGGTACGTATTTTCTTTAATGGTATGACTCCTGAATCACGCATGATTTTTAATGTTGCAGCAGGGGGTACTATAAGGTCCAAAACTGTAGCTCAGACATATGAGCTTATTAATTCCCTGGCCCGGAATGAAAATGAGAGTATAACCATTCAGCCAAAGAGAGAACCAATCCAACTGTCCAGCAATGATGCAATGCTTGCAGAGCAGAAGATTTTGGCCCAACAGTTGGCCAAGTTGACTGAGAAAATTGATAGATTACAAGTCTCTGCAACCCAAGTTGCAGCCAGTAAACCACATGTCATCTGTGAGTACTGCCAAGGTGAGCATGAATCTAATGAATGCCCTATTCTTCTTGGAGCTGACCCTATGCAGGTTAATGACATTTGGAATGATCAGAGACAGCAGCAACCATACCAGAGAAACCATAATTTTGCTCCGGGAAACAACTATCAGAGAAAATTCCAAGGAGGCGGTTTAGACTACAAGTCTAACAATTACCTCCAACCTCCAGCTATTCCCAACAAGGAGATTTCTGAACTTGAGAAGGTAGTAATGCAGCTGTCCAAAACAACAATAGAACACATCCAGGCTACCAATGCCTTTATAAATGAGACCAGAGCTCACAGAATAAACCAGGATGCTTCCATCAGAAGCCTGGAAAACCAGATTGGTCAGCTTGCAAAACAATTGGCTGAGACCACCAGGCCAGTTCCCAAGTAACACAGTGATAAACCCAAGGGAACACGCCAAGGCTATTACAACCAAAAGTGGTAAGGTACTTACTCCACCAGAAAAGCCTCAAGTGAGTAGAAAGGAAGCTGAGAAGAAAAATGCAGCAGTTGATGCAGATAAAGAAAAAGCTGTAGAAAATTCTAAAGACCAAGATTCTGCACCTCCAAAGAAGAAATGGGATTTCTCTTGCTTTGAGAAACCCCCATATCCAGTGCAGACCAAGCAACAACTTCAGAAACAGCAGTTTGCCAGGTTTTTAGACATGTTCAAAAAGATACACATTAATATACCATTTGCTGAGGCATTAGCCAATATGCCTAACTATGCAAAATTCATGAAAGAGCTTTTGTTTAAGAAACACAAACTGCAGGATTGTGTGAACGTAGCACTCACTGAGGAGTGCAGTGCCATCATTCAAAGAAAGATTCCTCCTAAATTGAAAGACCCTGAAAGCTTTAACATCCCTATAGCCATAGGAAATATAAGTGTAGGGAGAGCACTCTGTGATTTAGGGGCTAGTATAAACTTAATGCCATTGTCAATGTGTAAGTCCCTAGGTATATCTGAATTAAAACCCACTAGAGTTTCCTTGCAATTAGCAGACCGTTCTTTAAGGAAACCATCAGGGGTAATTGAGGATGTGTTAGTAAAAGTAGATAAATTCATATTCCCTGCAGATTTTATAGTCTTAGATATGGAGGGTGAAAGTGAAATCCCTCTGCTGTTGGGGAGGTCATTTTTAGCAACTGCTAAGGCCTTAATAGATGTAGAGCAGGGAAAGCTTGAATTACGAATGGATAACGAGTCTGTTGTCTTTAATGTATTTGATGCTATGAAACATCCGGCTGATGAACATGATTGTTTTAGCCTAGTTGTGTTGGACAATATGATTTGTGCAGGTATTACAGACGCAGAAAATGCAACAACAGAATTTGCAGAAGAAAGTATAGCAGCAGCAGCAGAAAATTCAACAGAAGCTATAATTGCAACAGCAGGAATTGCTGCAGAAGTGAGTGCTGCAGATCCAGATTCCACAGCAGAAAACAGTGAACTTGTGCTGGAAGAGCTAGAGAAGAAGGAAGATGACATTCCAGCTGGAGAACCTAAGGTAGAGCTGAAGGAATTGCCTGAACACTTGAAATATGTATTCTTAGGTGAACAAGAAACATATCCACTCATAATCAACAGAGGGATGGAATGGCATGAGGAAGAAAAATTGCTGAAAGTACTCAAGGAGCACAAGACAGCCATTGGCTGGTCTATTCCGATCTTAAAGGTATAAATCCCTCCTTCTGTACTCATAAAATTCTCATGGAAAGTGATGTGAAACCTGTAAGGCAGCCACAAAGGAGACTGATGAGTCACTATTTACTCATCTTTCTGTACTCATTTTAATCCCTAATTTGTGTTTAATCATTTATTTTGCACTGTTTCTCAATTAGGACTTAATTGGACCGATAATTCAGATTTTAATTAATTTGGATTATTTTAAGTTAATTATTTCAATTTTTATTTTCAGGGCAGTTTAAACTAATTGGGCTTGGAATTAATTTATGGACT
>PYAF01005077.1:9252-22160 GCA_007407185.1 Glycine tomentella | reverse complement strand
AGCGTGAGACTTCACTTTGGTCTTCTCCTTTTGCTTGAATTTCCTCCTTTTTGCCTGCAAAATACTTAAATGGTATTGAAATTAGTTCTAAGCAATTAAAATATAAAACTAACCTAATTCTACTCTATTTCTTACATATTTAATTAAATTATAACCTAAAAACTATACTAAATCTAGATGTGTTTGCAACACATCAACTGATTCTACGGTGCACAAGTTGTGTGGATCTTGCAACATGCACAAATAACAAGGTCGGTTAGATGTGGATCCAGCTAAATTTTTGTGACAGAGATGAAGCTTATGAGGATGAACTTTAGTTTATGTTTGAAGAGATGAGTGTGTATAGTAAAGTTTATGTGTGAAAATAAGAAATTACAAGAGTTATAAACTCTCCTTCAACCCCTCAGAAATCTGAAACACAAACACAAAAACTCTCATTCAATTTCTTCTTTTTCTCCATGAAAACTCATTCCTTGAAGATTTGAAAACTTAGTTGTCTTACTCAAAGGGGTATTTTTTCACTCTCTTTAGTGTTCATTGGTGAGTTGTTTGCAAGAATTCAAGGTATTGGAATTTCTTGTTATACTTTTTCAACTATATGTAGATTCATGAGTGTATGAGTGTGATTAACATATGAATGGTGAATCTATGGTATTATAACATCTTATGGTGTTTAGATTGGTGAATAATTTGTGATGACATATGATATTTGTTCTGTTTTTATAAACAGGGGTGTCTAGCAAAATCGCTAGTACTTTGATGTTGGATCAAAAGCTCTCTCTAAGGTATTTACTGAAGAAATATCTCTGTAAATATTGATCACTATGCACTTTAATACCAGCCAATGAAGGTGAGGCGTGTGCACAGTGCTAATGGAAAAATAGCGTAGAGCGAATGTGTACCTTTTTCCATGAATGTAACCCCTATTTATAAGAAAGTTACCTCTAATGTTCGTTGATGCATCCTTCCGGTTTGCTCGGCTAAAATCTCTAACTATTGAGGTCACGATATCTATCTGTTGCGATCCTCCTCATCAGTTGTTACGTGCCTAGTTTAGATCTCCTTGATATAAGACATATTTATGTGAGGACTTCCATCCGGGGTTATACAGAGCGTAGGCTCTTTAATGTGTATACAGATTCCTTCAAACACTTCAAAAACAAATATTTTAAAGTTGTTGCCGAACCCGGCAAGCAACCTTTTTTTTCTATGTTCTTTTGAGTCACGGGACGTATAGTGGAAATTTCCACTCTATTGGACCCGTACACATCATGACTTTCCGCCTTCCTCCTACCGTTTCGTGGAAATCGATTTATCAGATTCTGACGCTTTCTCGGTCACTTGAATAGCTACATATAAAGGAGGTCATGACCAACCGAGTGTCGCTTCTTATATTCGTCGGCCTCAATCCGGGCTTCCCTCTCACTTGAGTATGAACATGTCTACCTTGCTTTTGTTAAATCAGACTTTAACTATTCTAACAATTCCTTTACTTTTATTTTGTTGTTGCCGATATGGGACAACAACCCACATCCTCTTCTGCGATGTCGAAACAACCATCTTCTTCTGAAACCCCGGCCGCTGGACCGGGTAAGAAAGCTACTGCTGACTCAGCAGCCGGACGTCCCACCGTTACAAAATGGCCTCAGCCTCCTCATTTTCTTGCCGTTTTGGGGGCAGGAAAAATTGGTGGGTAGAAAAAATGGAAATTTACAGAATCTCAAGTGGGGCTAGTTACTTCTTTAGAGCCGGCTTCAACAGTGGTTGACAACCCAGCTCCCATGGCTCAACCAGAACCCGTCCTGACCGATGCTCCAACCTCGGTCCTTGCTACTCAATCGGCTCCAGACACCTCTTTTTGCTGGTGCTTCAGGGTTATTACCTGGATCCCTTTGGGAGAGGGGTATTGATGACAAGCTTTTCATGCAGTTCGTGCGCCTAAGCGTTTCACAGATTCGGGTCGCCTCTCCGATGCTGATCTTGAAGAGCTCACCACTATAGAAATAAACGCCTTTAAGTGTGCATCCATGGTTCAAAGTTTAGTAACTTTGAAGATGAGGTATAATAGAACAAGTAATGAGCTTCAGGCAGCTCAAGAGGAAACCCGAAAAGCTCACGAGGAGCTGCTTGTGACTTTCGCCAAAGCGACTGCTGAAGTGGAATCTGTTCGAGAAGAGCTTCGTGTGGCGCATGACACCGCTGCTTCCCTCCGTGAAGGGCTCTGTATATCACAGGAAAATGCTGTGAAAGCTCAGTCTTATGCGGATGCTTCTCGAACTAGACATGCCAACATGACCCAAAGCTTTAATACTTTGAATTCGCTGTATGCTAAGTTAGAGCACACGCAGAAACAGACTAAGAGGGCATTAGAGAAAGCCAATGCAGATTCTGCTAGCGTGAGAGAGGAGCTGTCAGTAGCGGTGGAAGGTCCTTTATCAACACATTGGAGCAAATTCACGTGTTGAACCCCGAGATTGAGCTAAACACTACAGGCATGCATTTCAAGGCGTTCGTCAGTGATGGAAAGCTGATCTCTCCTCCTCCTTCAGTGACTCAAATGGACGAGGATTGTGGGGAAGAGAATATTCCTGTTGACCAAACTGATGACCAAGCTCAATCTTGGGAAGCTTAATTGATGAAGGGCCAGGATGCCAGTTTTGACTTATAATTTTTCGTTTGTTCCTTTATTCTGCCAGTTTAGATTTGTTTTTATCAACTCTTTGCTCAATTTCTTACTTTCTTTGTGCCGTCACCCCTTTTTTGGGGTTCCACTCACATGTATGAATCCATATTACGTTGGATTCTATTAATTGATTTGCCCAAAATCAAAAATATTTTTCACCGGCTACATAAATATTCATTTGGTTTCAACGACCAGGCATTTTATTGGGCAAAAACTTGTTTTTGCAACATAGTCCGGGTTATCATCCCTGAACTTAATCCTAACACAGATTAATTTGCTATATGTAAAAAAATTTGATTTTCTAATCAAATATTCCTACATTTCAACCTGATCAGGGTTCACATAGCATATTTCTCTTGTGCCATGATAATAATTTTGATGCATCATATACGCGAAAGTTCTTGCTAAGTCCACACGTTGTTCCGTACTATAGACAAAAATTATAACTTTGCGAAATCACAATAAAGACAAAAATGCTTTATTTATAAACTGTCATAAAAGGACTCATGATCTTAAGTCACGAGTACCAAATTACAATCTTGTCATAAAACAGTTCATGATCCCCATGAAAGAGAAACATGACTTTCGAGTTATGAAGTTGTCATAAAACGGCTCATAGCCTCAATAAAGGAGAAACAACATGATTCCTGAATTACAACTTACGAATCCTAACAAAGGAAGACAAATCAATATTTTGCTGAAATCACAGCTTATTGATCTTAACAAAAAAGTAATAATTTATGACGAAACATTGGACCCAGATTTAACTATAATATACTTTAAGTTTATCCGCATTCCAAGTTTGCTTTATTACTTTCCCCTCAAGGGTTTCCAACACGTAGGCTCCCTGTCCAAGTTTATCTAGAACCCGGTAGGGTCCTTCCCAGTTGGCTGCTAACTTCCCATTTCTTGCATTTTTGTTTCCGATATTCGCTCGTCGGAGCACTAAGTCACCTTTGTCAAAAGTTTGAAGCTTTACTCTCTTGTTGTACTTGGTGGCTGTCAGTTGTTTTGCTGCTAAATACCGACAATGTGCACTGACCCAGACTTCATCCGCTAAATCCAACTTGATGGCTAACGCTTCGTTGTTCTTTTCTTCTTCCTCTTGAAGAACATTCTTTCTTCTCCAAGATGGTTGACCAATTTCAACTGGTGTCATTGCTTCGCAACCATATGTCATTCTAAACGGGGTTTCTTTGGTGGACGTTTGAGCGGTGGTCCTGTACCCCCATAGAACATAGTACAATTGTTCAACCCAGCTGGAACTAGCTTCTTGCATACGCTTCCTTAAGCCATTTATGATCACTTTATTAGCAGCTTCGACTTGCCCGTTAGATTGCGGGTGTTCCACCGAAGCAAAATGGTGTTTAATGTGGAAATCAACCATCATCTCTCGAAACCGCTGGTCGATGAATTGAGTGTTGTTGTCTGTCACAATGTCGCCCGGAATAGCAAATCTTGAAATGATGTTTGTTTCAAAAAATCTTTGTACCCGAGCTAATGTTATGGAGGAAATAGGTTCCGCTTCTATCTATTTCGTGAAATAATCCACTGCAACTATTAACCATTTCACCTGTCCTTCTGTTGCCTTGAATGGTCCCAATAGATCCATTCCCCACTTAAAAAAGGGCCATGGATCTAAGATAAATTTTAAATCGATAGGCGGGGACCATATTATCTTAGCATGCTTCTGCAACTTTCGCATTTCTTTACGTGACTCACAGAATCGGCTTCCATTGTTGGCCAATAATACCCGGCTCGAAGGGCTTTCCTTGCTAATGCTTTGACTCCCATGTGTTGGCCATTTATTCCTTCATGTATCTCAGTCAAGACATAGTCGACTTTCCCCGGGTTCAAACAAACCAACATCGGGGTATGCAACCCTTTGCGGTACAATTCATCCTCCACAATCGTGTACATAACTGCATCACGTACCAATTTCTTGGCTTTTATAACATCGTCTGGCAAGATCCCTCTTTCTAAGTAATCAAACATAGGTCTTGTCCAGTCTTCAGATGTTGAAATTTTCATTACACAACTCGGTAAGGAGACTTCCTATTGAATAACAGTCCTATGATTTCCCGGACTCTTAGTACTTGCCAGTTTTGACAAAATATTGGCTCTGGAATTTTCCCCTCTGGATATATGACTAACATCGACTTCATCAAAATCGAGCATGATTTATTTTACCTTATTCAAATATTTGGCCAACAATGGCCTTTTCACCTAGTACCGTCCCTGAATCTGGGCTGTAACAAGCTACGAATCAATAAACACCTTTAGTTTTTTCGCTCCTTGTTCTTTTGCCTGCGACAACCCGGCTATCAATGCTTCATACTCAGCTTGATTGTTTGATGTCGAGAAATTTAACTGGAGGGATTGCTCAATGGCTACTCCTTTCGGGTTTTCAATTATGATCCTGGGTTCGTTTCCTTTGACATTAGACGAACAATCAACATACACTTTCCATATGTCATCTTTTGTCCCTCCATTAACCGGGGTTAATTCCTTGACAAAATCAGCCAACGCTTGAGATTTGATAGTGTGCCAGGCTTCATATTTCAAATCAAACTCGGACAATTATAATGCCCAATTGATCATCCTTCCAGCCAAATCCAATTTATGTATCACTTGTTGAATTGGCTTATTGGTTCTGACAATTATTGTATGGCCGTGGAAGTAGGGACGAAGCCTCTTTGCTGTTACCAATAATGCAAAGGCTACCTTTTCTAATCTTTCATATCTCAACTCAGAATTTCGGAGAGCCCTACTTACGAAATAGACTGGCATTTGGACATTGTTTGTTTCCTTCACCAATACTGCACTGACGGCTTCATCTCCCACGGATAAGTACAATATTAGTATCTCTACAGGTTTTGGTTTTGACAATACAGGTGGAGAAGCCAGACATTTCTTTATTTCCCTGAACGCAACCTCTTTTTTGAGTAACCTGAAGAAAGGAAGTGCTTTCTCCGCTGATTTCGGGAGAAAAAGCGTTAAAGCCGCCATTCTTCCTATCAATTGCTGAATTTCTTTTTTGTTTGCTGGAAACTTCATGTCCAACACGACTTTACATTTGTCCGGGATGGCTTCTATCCCTCTATGGGTTAACATGAACCCCAGGAATTTTCCAGCCGAAACACTGAATGCACACTTGAGCGGGTTCAATCGAATGTTATATTCCCTTAGTCTATTGAATGTTTCTTCTAAATCTTGTATGTGGTCAGCCATAGTAGTTGTCTTCACAATCATGTCATCTATGTAGACTTCAATATTTCAGCTGAGTTGGTGTTCAAAGACCTTGTTCATCATCCTTTGGTATATGGCCCTCACGTTTTTCAATTCGAAAGGCATGACATTATAACAGTAATTCGCCTTTTCGCCTATAAAGGCCATTTTTTCTTGATCTCCCGGATACATAGCTATCTGATTATATCCCGAGTAGGCATCCATAAAAGATAGTAACTGGAACCCGGATGAGTTATCTACTAACTGATCAATATTGGGCATTGGATAAGAATATTTGGGACACACTTTATTCAAGTTAGTATAATCTATGCACACCCGCCATTTGCCACTAGACTTCCTGACCATCACTATGTCAGATAACCACGTAGTATATTGGATTTCCGTATAAACCCGACATCCAATAACTCTTTAATGTGTTCCTCAAGTGCTCGTTTCCTTTCTGGGCCGAGCTTCCTCTTCTTCTATGCCAAGGGCTTTGATCCAGGATAAATTGACAACTTATGGCAACAGAAATTGGGATCTATCCCCGGTATTTTCGATGCCTTCCATGCAAAAACATCTTGATTATTTTTCAAGCATTCCATCAGTTTGGCTTTTGCCAATCTTGGTAATTTGCTAAAGCTGATCCCCTATTTTCAAGTCTTCTAAATCTCCTACTGGCTTCGGTCTCCATTCCTCATCATCTTCCCTCATGTCAAGCTCAACCATATTCACTGGTTTTCCCGGTTGGCGTTCCTTCATTTTCCTTCTGTTCCGATCCCCTTGACGTATCTGGGGTGGTGAAGATAGACCATCCTCACTATCCTTGACCGCGTTATAATAAAAATGCCAAGATTCTTTCTGGTCTCTGCGAATCATCATCACTTTGTCTCTGTTCCCTACCATTTTTATCTTCTGATGTTTAGTAGAGATCAACATATCCCATTTGTGAATAGTTGGCCTTCCTAAAATAACATTATATGGTGAAGGAAAATCAGCCACAACAAACATGACCCGCTCTGATTTAAATGCTTCCTTGGTGCCTAAGGTCATCCGAAGATCAATGGATCCTTTAGGATTAGTATTTTCCCCATTGAATCCTATCAACATTGTTTTACATGGTTTCAAATCGTCTTCGTCAAGGTTCATAATTTTAAATGCACTCCATAGAATAATATCTGGGGAGCTGCCATTATCTACAAACATTCTTTTGACCTGGCAATTAACCAAAGTTCTGGTAATTGCCAAACCATCTTCATGACCGGGCACCACATCTCTCATATCCTCTTCCGTGAAATAAAGTATAAGAAGCTCGGTCTTATTACTTTTACCTTTAAACTTAGGTTGTTCTCTCACTGAAAGAACTTCTTTTAGATACTTTCTTCTTTGGCTGGGAGTATCTCCTCCTCCTCCCAAAGCTCCAGATATGACATTACAGACAAACTCAGGTTCTAAAAACTCGTCTCCATTATCGTCGTGCTTTTTTCTTTTGTCAACTTTCTCTTTGCCAGGTTGGATTTTGTTTTGATGCCCACCTTTACACTTGTTCTGGCGACCTTGGGTCTTTATCATGTATTGTCTTAATTTTCCCTCTCTGACAAACTTCTCAATCGCATCTCGGAGATCCCAGCATTGGTCAGCAGTATGCCCTGGTCCATCGTGAAATTCGTAGAACCGGGGTTGATCTATCCCGACCTTACTATATAACAGACGAGGTCGCTCCACCTTTTTCATGTTGGTTAAAGCTACTTCTCTCCAGACTTACGACCGGGATGCATTTAATGGAGTATATTTTTCATATTTGGCCTTGAATTTTCCTGGCTTGAACTTGGGCATCCGAGTTTCTACCTTGGTTATGACCTCCAATGTGTTGTCTGCCTCTTTGAAGTGGACTCCTTCATCTGGGACTTCTTTCCTTTTCTCTGCCCATCGCATTGGCAATCTCCATTTGTTCGAGCTCTAGATACTTTTTTGATCGAGCCCTAAATTCCAATAATGATTTCACTGAGGCTTTATATATTAATTTCGCCAGACAAGATGATCCATCTAACCCGGCAGAAATGGGGTGGATGTGTACTTTTTCTTCCAATCCCTGTACTTGTAAAGCCACTTCCTTGAAACGGTCGAGATAACACTGGAGCGTTTCACCGGGTTGTTATCATATCTTCCCAAGTGCAAATTCGGACTTAGGTTGTTTTTTGCTAGTAGCAAAATTCAACAAAAATTTATGTCCAAAATCTTCGAAATTACGGATCGATCGAGGTAGCATTGTACGAAACCAAGTCTGGGCAGCTCCAGATAAAGTAATAACAAAAATTCGAGAAATAATCGGCTCGTCGATTCCTCGAACACATATCTGCATGTCAAATTCATCGATATGTACTTGTGGATCCTGGCTTCCATCATATTTTGACAAAAAGGTACCATCATAATCTTCTAGGTATTGGGCATTGATGATTTCATCAGTAAAGGGACTATTGTTATGTTGTTCCCTACTATATTTCCTCTAATAAACTCCCCTGTCAATTCGTGTCCAAGGTGTCGCTTCTGTAGCCGGGTTTTGGGCCATTATTGCAGGTTCCTGAATGTCTGGAATCATAACCCGGACTTTAGCTGCTTGGTTCGCCTCTGCATTGGTAGGTTGCTGTAGAGCTGTCGCTTGTACACAAGCCATGTTCCCAATATCCAGATATGCCAGATTATTATCTCAATATTGGGGTGGACTTGTAGCATTCCCTCGAGATGAACCTCCAGTCTCTAATCAATTAATTGGTCCTTTTGAATCTGGAGCTGGGATCATGTTGTCTCTAGGATCTGCATGCCGATTTATTGGACCAACTGGGGCTTGATTGGCCTGTTGATTAATCACATTCCTGACTGTATCACGATTTTGTTGTCCATAGTTCCCATTATGAACTGGGTTCTCCATATTCCTGAAATGCTGCTCCATGAACTGCATACGTTGTTCTTCTTTGCGCCTCCACACTGTATTACGGTCCTCTATCTGAAGTGCTATACTTCTGATATCCTCCTGTCTTTGAAGGGCATATCTCTTTTCCATGTCCTCCATTCGGGCCAGAATTGAACTGAGGACATTGTTCAAAAGACGCTCAGTGGGCTCCGAATTAGGAGGTACCGTTACCGCTGGATGACGAGTTTGGTCCAAATGATAAACGTCTGGGGCTGCTTGTGTAGCCGGAGCAGGAGAAGAGGCCGTGTCTGGAACCTCGTCACTAACATGTACAACGTCATAGTTCGCCATATTTTGATTTGTCCCTTCCACTACAAGATTAGGAGGTAATTCTCCTCTTTCACCTACATCAGAACGTGGATGTACTGTCTAATTACTTATCGTGGTTACCATCATAAGCCATGGGATTTGAAATTTATGGATCCCCACAGACGACGGCAAAAATTTATAAATAATATAAATTAATTAATTAATTTGGCATTTGGTGTAGGGGAGAAACAAATTTGGAAAATGGTGCACCCAAACACGCCCAAGCTAGGCGTGTTTGGGTTCCATTTTCCCTATAAAAAGCCCCAAAATTTCACACAGTGCACCATTCATACCATTTCACGTTCTGTCTAAAAGTTGTTCTGCATTCTCTCTAGAGCTTGGGAGTGGATATTTTCTGAACTGAAGCCCTGCCAACAAGTAAGTTGTTGATTTAACAATTTTGCATATTCTTTAATCTGATATATTTTTTAATTAGAAAATTGTTAGGGCCATATGAACTTGTTAGCCACATAGATGTTAGGTTCATAGGAAATTGTTAGATTTGTATGTTGGTTTAATATATTGTGTTTAGGGTTTAGGGCTTGGGTTAAAGATTTAGGGTTTATGGATTTTGGTTTAATTTTAGGGTTTAGCGTGTTAGTGTTTAGTGGTTAGGGTTTGGGGGATTGAGGCTAATGGTTTAGTGTTTAGGGTGTGTGGATTTATGGGTTAGGGTTTAGGGGGTTTAGAATAATGGTTTAGCTTGTGGTTCATTCATACTGTTTGACCTTCTCTATAAAAGTTTGTTAGCTTTCTCTATGGATTTTGTGTGTAGAATAGAATAATGTGTAGTGTTTGTGTGGTTCAGGCGTGTGTTTTACGGGTTTAGGTTTTATGATGTGTTTTGTAGGGCTTATGATTTAGTGTTTAGGGTTTTAGGTTCTTAGTTAATGCGTACAGGTTATTTGTTGTAGGGTTTAGGGATTAGTTGTTGGGGTGTTTTGTTTACGGTTTAGGTGGTATGGTACATGTTTTACGCCTTTTTTTTTGGTACTGTAGGGTTTAGGGTGCTTGTTTTATGGCTTTTGGTATAGGGGCAAGGGTTTAGGGTTTTGGGTGTTTGTGTCCTTCAGGCGTGTGTATTAGGGTTTAGGTTTTTTAGCTTATTTTATTGTTTCTTAAAATTTGA
This sequence comes from Glycine tomentella, assembly GCA_007407185.1. Taxonomy (NCBI): domain Eukaryota; kingdom Viridiplantae; phylum Streptophyta; class Magnoliopsida; order Fabales; family Fabaceae; genus Glycine; species Glycine tomentella. The sequence continues at coordinate 11,840 of PYAF01005077.1, read as the reverse complement.
AGTTGTTGTTTTTGTTGAGGGCAGGAAATAAGTTCAAGTGATGAGGAGTGTGTTCGTCTTGGCTTATTTTTCAATGGAAGGAAAATTGAAGGGCGAAGTGAAACAACCGCTTTTACTTCGCTTATTTATTTTATTTGCTACGAAAAAATTTTTTTTTTTAAAAAAGAAGAAAGACTGCCCAAAACGATTTTAGAAATGAAGGTTCAAATGAAAATTCCATTATCAACAAAAAATGAATTTAACAATTATAAGAGTTAACGCGTTATTTACATCACTTAGTCCATGAAATTCACACATACCATACAGTCCATTCATTATTACATATCCAGAGTTCCATATATGAACAGTCCATAGTACATCATAAAGCATAGATAGTCAAAAGCAGACAAACATCACACAATCTTCATTCTATCGTCTCGTGCGGCATCCATATCACTGCTTTTCTGCTCGCCCAAACATTTTGGGGTCATCACAGGTGTCAACCACCAGACACAAAATAGGATCAGTTATGATAAACAAAATTTAAATATCAACAGACCAAATATTAAATATACGTAATTAATTATACAGAATATAAACAAATCATTTTCACACACATCATTGTCATGAAATGCAAATGCATGTTTATCTGATTATATGATGCATGACTGAGATCTCAGCTTCTCAACGTCTCAACGTCTCAATAATTGTGGCCACAGTCAGATAACCCCACCCTCACCTTAGTGGAACGAACTTATCCATCCTGTCAGGGTAACCCAGTGGCGCGTAGGATTATCACTCCCATTCATGTGATCATCATGGTGGTGTGGTCCTCACTGTCTCAATTACCCCCTAGTTAAAAACACGTATGGACTCAGTTTAGTTATCTGACACACCTCTTTATGAGGTTCATCTCATCATCTGCGGATTAACCCCCGCTCGGGTATATGCTCATGACATGGATAATTTATTTTATCATCTCGTTGTTTTTCTGTTTTTCTCATCACTTTCATCTCATCATCTCATCTCATCATCTCATCACTTTCATCTCAAGCATATGTTTTGTATATTTTATCTTTACTACTCATAAAATCTTTTCCAAATCACATTAAACACAACATATATGACAGCCACATCCATCATATAATACAGCTCACATCCTTAAGTGTTGTATAATAATTTAATTACAGCAACAGCAGCATCCATACAGCATCAATTAATTACGTCACTCAGCTTACAACAGCATCCATACAGATTTATTTATCTACGTCAACAGCATACATTTTAGTACGGCAACAGCATACAGATTTAATACAGCAACAGCATACAGGTTTAATACAGCAACAGTATACAGATTTAATACAGCAACAGCATACCGATTTAATACAGCAACAGCATACAGATTTAATACTTACAGTAATTCTTTTAAAATACAGTCAAGGAATAAATTATACAACAGTTAAAAACATACATTAAACATAGCTTAAGGAACCTAATATATTTTATTCATGATTCATTAAAATTAGACAAAATAATTAGTCAAAAGAATATGAACAACAAAGTACATAATTAAACAAATTTATAAACGACAAAATGTCTAGTTAAACAAATAAGTTCTAATTAAGGAATCATTAGTAAATAAACTTATTCAAAATTCATCTAGTTTTCAAAACATAAGTCTAAACTATTAAACTTCAAATAGAGAATTAAATTTAGTTTAAACATAGTCTTTCCATTTAATTTATCAACTTAAAGCTTTATTAAACTAGGTAGAATTTAATATTTAAACTTTGATTTATCAAAACTTCCCTATACCTTAAGTGTTGAATTTGAACAAGCTTTGCTCCCTTATGCCCCTTGCTTCACGTGGCCTTGTTTTGAATTTAGGAATGTTTTCTTTTTGGTGAAAATGATGGCTGAAGGTCTACACGGTTAAAGCTTATGTTTTGAGTTTAATAGAGCTAAAAAGACCAAATCAATTGGTGGGACTTATGGCTGCACGGTTTCTATGAAGTTTGGATTCAAGAAAGCTAAAATAAGAGTCAAGTGGTGGGGCTTAAGGAAGTGCACGGTTACAGCTTAGTTTCTTGGAAGCAAGAATGCAACAAAGCTAAAACAAAAAGCAAGTGGGGTGATATGAAAGTGCACGGCTGATTTCCTTTTTTGGCTGTCCCAAAATCCTTCCATCCATTCCTTTTATATCAAAGTCAAGGCAAGCTTTGTTTCTATTGGTTGATAGCTTAGCTCCTTTGGTCCACATATTTTCTTCTTTCCTCAATGATTGCACGGATGGAGTGGCTTAGGATAAGGCCAAATAGATTTTTCTACTTAGCATTAATGAGCATTGGTGAAAGATTCTTTATGCTTCCTTTATTCCTATCTTATCCTATCTTAGCATTAATTACATATTCCTCTTGTCTCTTTTACTCTTTGACTTAGTCTCCCACCACCTTATGCTTTGTATTGGTACGTATTTTTCCAATAATATGGCAGCCAAGCATTCCTTTTTCCTTCATAACCGTAGCATCCTATCTTGGTGCCAAAATGTTGCCTTTTGTTTATTTTTCTTCAAAATTCGTATTAATAAAATACTCATCCTGAATTCGTTC
>PYAF01005076.1:705803-735769 GCA_007407185.1 Glycine tomentella | reverse complement strand
CTCTACCAACTCCTTTAAAGTTGAAGAATTTTTTCTTGAATTTTTAGTAGTTGATGATACTAGTGGTGCTGGACTTTTTTCAGAGTTGGAAAATATATTAAAATCTCATGACCTTGACATAGATGATGTAAGAGGACAAGGATATGATAATGGGTCTAATATGAAAGGAAAAAATCAAGGTGTGCAAAAAAGATTACTCTATTTAAACCCTCGAGCTTTTTATTCTCCATGTGGTTGTCGTAGTCTTAACTTGGTTTTGTGTGATATTGCAAATACTTCACAAAAAGCAAGAGACTTTTTTGGAATTGTACAACGTATTTACACTTTATTTTCTAATTCCACAAAAAGGTGGAGTATTTTAAAAGAAAATGTGAAAATGTTAACGGTTAAGCCATTGTCAACCACACGATGGAAAAGTCAAGTTGAAAGTATCAAAGCTATAAGGTTTCAAATCGCTGATATCCAAGAAGCCTTACTTGAACTTGCTGATAAAGATAATGAGACACTAGTCTAAAGTGAAGCCAAGTCGTTGGCAATTAATGAGCTCGGTAATTTTGAATTCTTGCTTTGTGCTATTATTTGGTATGAAATTCTAAGTGAAGTGAACTTGGTTAGCAAACAATTACAAACTAAAAACATGATGATTGATGTTGCTATTGATTTGATTAAAGGTTTGATATCTTTTTTTTAAAAGGTATAGAGAAAGTGGTTTCTCTAATGCTTTGAATACAGGGAAAGAAATAACTGATGAAATTGGTATTGAATCTGTGTTTCCTCAAAAACATCAAATACGCAGAAAAAGACATTTTGATGAAACTAATGTTGAGGAAACTTCATTATCACCCGATGAACAATTTAGAGTTCAATACTTTTTGTATGTTGTTGATCAAAGTATTGTTTCTTTGGAGAAAAGATTTGAACAATATCAAGTTTATGAGAAAATCTTTGGCTTTCTGTCTAATTCTCATAAATTAAATTCACTAGATGACTATAATCTCAAATATCGTTGTGTTTACTTAGAAGATTCTCTTAAAAAAGGAGAGGTTTCTGATATTGATGGAAATGAACTATTCGTGGAGGTAAAGTTATTGCGAGAGCTTTTACCTAAAGAAAAATTGGGAGCAATTGAAATATTACAATTTATAAAGCGTTTTACTTGTTTTCCAAATGCAACAATTGCTTATAAAATTTTATTGACTATCCCTATTACTGTTGCTTCTGCAAAGAGAAGTTTTTCAAAACTCAAATTGTTGAAGTCGTATCTACGAACAACTATGTCACAAGAGAGACTAAATGGACTTGCTTTAATGGCTATTGAAAGCGATTTTTTGGAAGAAGTTGATGTTGAAAGTGTTATAGATGATTTTTCTTTAAGACATGTGAAGAGAGCAACTCTATTCAAAATACTTGTTAGAACCCTTAGGATGTTTTAACTGATTTTGGAATGTAATTCGGTAATATTTATTGAGCAAAGTATTTTTCTTATATAAATGAGTCATTTATTTTTAAATTTCCCATTGAGGGCCCCATTTTCTAAAAAAGGGAAATATTAAACAGGACTCGGAGAAAGTTTGCCCCGCCCCATGTCGGGCAAAGTGTGCTAGAAGAACAAATGGCTAAGCTTTCTGTTGTGGTTACTAAAGAAGCAACAATAATAAAGAAGGAAATAAAAGGTTTAGGAGACAATAATCTATTAGGTAAGCTTGCCCATCTCAAACCATTATAAGAATTAAGAATGGATTTTGAGTTCCAATATCAAGATAAATTAGGGATTGGTTGGAATATGGCTCAAACATTAGAAAACAAGCAAAAGGCCTCTCAAGGGGGGTTGCCACTAACTTTCAAAAGTCGGTGTGCTAATTCTAGTTGGCTTACTTGTATGGGTGAATGTAGCATATCCTCTTTTGAAAGTTGGTGGTAGCCCCCTTGCATTGGTTTGTGTTCTAATGTTTGAATCATGTTCATAGCAACACCCAAATTACCTTGTTGCTGAAACTCAATATCAATTCTCAATTCTTCTAATTGCTTCAGATTGGCAAGCTCACCCAATGATTATTATCTCTCAAACCTTTATTTCCTTCTTTATTATTGTTACTTGTTTTGCTTGAGTTCTTCCCTGTTGAGGCTTTAGTGTCTATAATAGAAAACTTAGTCTTTTGCTTCTCTAGCGCGCTCTGCCTGGCAACCATTTGTCCATGAAGTTATTTAGTTTTGTTGCTAAATCTGTGTCACTCATGTTGGCTCTAGATGTCAAGTTGTTTTGAACTTTTACGTAGGATCAGGTCACGATCCTAGACACGAAAGACTTCTTTTGACATATAGTGAAAGCAGGAAACAATCTTTTTCTTGATGGAGCCCCTCCTAAACTAATGCATGTTTTAGTAATGGTGAGAAAAAAACTTGTCCTTGACAGAGTCCCTCCTAAACTAACAAAAGTTTTTCTGAATATTTCTCCTTAATTAAATTCCAATCAAGTTTGCCCTTTAAATAGGCTACAAAAAATCCCTAATTAATAAGATCATAACTATTCGCCTTAATTAAATTGGTTTTGACTTTGATATCTCACAATACAATATTTATGTTATTTACTTATCAATTAATGTTATATATATATATATATATATATAATAGAGTTGTTAATTGTATCAGTTAGCACACATGACAAGCAATGGTGAGGATAGTTTTTTAAGTATTAAATATAAAAGAAAATTTTATTTTAAGAGAATAAAATTATTGCATCTCCTTCAAAATAGCAGCATAAATACAAATATGTATAAACTCAATGTCATGGTTGCTAGCATGAAACCTAGATACCCTAGCCAGGTTATGGGCAACTTGGTTGGCTTGCCTCCTTACCAAACTCACCTCTGAGTTTTGAAAGTTTCATGAAAGGGAATTACATTTATCTATAATACAATGAAGTTAAAATAAACCCCTAGTTTTTTATGAAAGTGCATTTACTACTAGTTTAAAGTCAACTTCAAAGGTAACTTTCTGGATATGCATTTGGAGCACCCAATGAATGGCTTGTAGTAGGCCCAATGCTTTTGCTTCTTTTGCTTCTAGAATTCCATGAAATGTGAGAGATTTTTCCTTTATAAATCTTTTAGAATCATCACGCATCACAACAACAACTCCATAGATTTTTTTTGTCTCTGAAAATTGTTGCATCAATGTTCACCTTAACAAAGCCAGACTTCAGTTTTTGCCATGCGAGCTAGGCTTCAGTTATAAGATGTGCTACAATGGTTGCATTAGCTTATAGCCTTCTTGTAGATGACCACTTGAATAGAGATTGTTAGGCAAGGGAGACTGATATTTTTGGTGGTGGGTTCTTAGCCTCCCATATATTATCGTTGAGGTGTTTACAAATGCACCAAAGAGTTGTGGCGAATATGCATTTTTATCTTTGGGGACGGATACCAGAAGCGAGAAGATAAGTTCAGTGGTTGTAAACATTTGAGAGGTTACTTGATTCCATAAACTCGTTTCATCCCAAAAAACTTTCACTTGACTACACCTGAGAAAAAACATGCCATTCATTTTCTAGACAATAAGAACAACATATTTGGCAAAGAACTCCCTTAGTTTGGAGGCTAGTTTGTGTAGGAAGAAGGTAGTTGCAAAAGGTGTGCCATAGGAAATGCTTTAACTTGGGAGGAATATGTAAGTTTCAGATTGAGGTCTAGTCACCAGGTATCCTAAGTCCTTCATTGGAAATAATCTTCTCCATTAGCAAGTGATATGCAGACTTCACAATATAGACCTCGTTTACACTTGGTTTCCATATAAGCTTGTTAGAATCAAACATATTGGGCAAAGGAATCATTTTTATGTGTTGCAGGTGTTAATCATTGAAAATCTACTCAACTATTTCCATTCTACAATTGTTATTTTTAATATCAATTATAGGATTAACGTTCAAGAATTCTAACCCAAGAGGTGGAGGGGATGAAAAATATGACTTATTTGTATTGTGAAACCATGGTTGGGTCCAAATATTAATTGCTTGACCATTTCCAACTCTCCATCTTATCCTTAACCAAAGCCTGTGAAGTGTGGATGCTATGCCAAGTAAAGCTTGGATTGGGTCCTAGGGGGCATCCAAAAAACCGTCATTTGGATGATATTTAGATTTAAGTACCTTTGATATTATAGTATCTGAGTTGGTGGAAAGTTTCCTGCCTTGCTTCCCTAGCATGGCAAGGTTAAAACCATGGAGATGTCTGAATCCCAAGACGCCAAATTCCTTCTTCATATTTAGCTTTTCCTAGTTGAGCCAATGAATCCCTTTTCTGGATTTTGTTTTCAAGCCCCACCAGAAGAAGTTCATTATTTTTTGGATTTCATCCTCTAGAGTTGATGATAAAAGATAAACACTCATGCAATAAGTAGGTATAACTTGGGCACAAGATTTGAGGAGAACTTCTTTTCCTGCTTTTGATAAGTGTTTATTTGACCAATGATTGATCCGTCTCTAAAGTCTATCCTTCAAAAAGCCAAATATAGATTTCATCTGTCTTCTAATGAGTGAGGAGAGACCAAGATACTTTTGAGTTCCAATAATGTTTAAAATACCAAACAATGATATAATATTTAGCTTTACATCATTTTTAGTGTAGGAGTTGGAAAATAAAACTCAGATTTCTAAAAATTGACCATTTGTCCAGAAGCTCTCCCGTAAGTGTCTAGAATTTTTGTCAAATTCCTTGTTTTTTCATCTGTCACCTTGCAAAAAAGAAATCAATCTTCAACAAATAAAAAGTGTGAGAGGTAAGAGCCCCTCTGCACACTTTATACCATGGATTCCTCCCTTTTTGTCAAAGTGTTTCAACAAATAGGACAAACCCCTTTGTACAAAGAATGAAAAGGTAAAGTGATAGTGGGTCACCTTGTCTAAGCCCTTTCACAGGAGAAATATGACCAACAAAATCCCCAACAACCCTAATTGAAAAATTTACACTTCCCAAGCACATTTTCATCTATTCAATCCACTTGTCACTAACCCCCTATTTTTGCCATCAGAGCCAACAAGTAATTCCATTTAACATTGTCAAAAGCCTTGTTAATGGTAATCTTAAGGGCCACCTCCCCAATTTTTCCTTTAGTTTGGTATTTCATGCGGTGCATGATCTCAAATGCAATGAGGAAATTGTCAATGATGGAATGACTTTCTATGAAAGCAAATTGTTCCAAGGATATGCATTTGGGGACAATTGGTTGGAGACGATTTGCAAGTGTTTTTGAGATGATCTTATAGAGGAAATTACACAGGGAGATGGGACTGAAATCTTTCATAGTCCTAGGGTTATGTATTTTAGGGATTAGGACAATAGAGGTTTGGTTTATTTGTGAGGGAAAATAACCTTGTTCTATCCAAGATGTAGTAGCAATTAAGATATCAATGCCACAAAGGTTGGGTTCACTCCATTAGGTCCAAGTGATTTGTTGGAGTCCATTCGAAAATGAGCATTTTTGAATTCATCTATTTAGAAAGGGGCAAGAGAGATATAATCATCAAAGGACATATAAAGAAGAACATGAATTATTATTTCATCAATTGCATCATTGGCACCACAATACAAGTTTTCAAAATAAGATTTTTCAACAGAATACAAATCTTTATGGTCCAAAACAACCATACCATCATAACTAGTGAGAGAGACAATATTATTGATCTTCTTACTTGTAGAAGCATATGTGTAACAACTCGATCGAATCACACCAAAATGAGAAGCATCTAGAGGTTGTGCATGTATGAGACTATATAACTGAGGATGACTCAAAGGAATTAATTGGTACTATTTATACCAACAAGATGCATATACTTTTTGGTAACCCATCACTTAATAACTTTATAGTTAAGCGTGCTTGACTTGGAGTAGTTATGAGATAGGTGACTTTTTGACAACTTTTCCAGAAAGCATGTAAGTGAGGAAAAAACACGCCTAAAAATATTGTGTTGGTTTATGGGCTCAGTCATTGATCCTAGAAGCATGCAAAGCTGAATTTGGAGGTCTCGAAAAGGGCTACCTACTCAGGGTTCTGACCACTAAGGATATTAAGTGAAGTGTCACTGCGTGAAGTGTTGTAGTGTGAGAGCCTCCAAGAAGTAAAAAATTAGGGATATTACAATATGAATGGAACAAACTAGAATTGATGTCTCCACCTCTTAACCAATAAACCTCAGCCCTTTGTCTCCAATAAACCACTTCTTGAGTAAGAAGATTCTTGAGGTTGTTTCTTGTGTTTTCATACTGGATGGTTGAGGCTTCATCATTGGCTACTCTGAGTTTTTCCATCTCCCTTCTACACAAATCAATTTGAATTTTGAAGGCCATTTTTACTTGTCATCCCCAAGATGACATGTACGAGGAACAACTTTCTAGTTTAGAGATTAGGTCCCCATCAATACCACCGCTTAACCCTCGTTGACAATAACATCAAGAGTTGGTTCCAATAACCATGAGTTCTCAAAGTGAAATTGTTTCTTGTAAGGCCTCCGACGATTTGCATCAAGAATAAGATGGGTAAGGGAATGATTAGACTTAGAAGCAATGTTGATTAAAATGAGGGTACATTTTAACCCAATCATGGTTAGCCAAGGCTCTGTCAAGCATTTATTCAATGGCATTATGTTTTCCACATGAAAATTTGTACCCATCCATTGGAAGATCATGAAGGTCGTTGTCAGAAATAACATCTCTAGATCCATGAAGGAACCAATTTGGATGATCTTTGTTGCCAATTTTTTCATCACTAGACAAGAGATCGTTAAAATCTCCAAATATGCACTAGGGGAGAGACGAGGAGAGATTCCTTATCAGATCCCAGGATTCCTTCTTTTTTCCTTTATCAGGAATTTCATAGAATCCTGAGAGACGCCAAGGAGAATAGTCATTTTTGTGGACCTCGATATTAATGAAATCTAGGGAGAAATTGAGAAGTTGGAATTGGAAAGGGTGTTTTTAAAAGAAAGCTAGACCTTCGCTTCTTTCATTTACATCAACAACAATACATGAATCAAAACCAATGAGGTTCTATATTTCTTCTATACGATAGAAATTCATTAGAGTTTCACAAACAAATATCATGTCCAAACGTAGAGTTCGAATTAGGTCGCATAGAATAAGAATTGCACTCGGGTTGTCTAAGTCCCAACAATTCCAACTGAGAATATTCATCTTCCCTACTAGGCCTCTTTGTCAGGATCCACCAATAAAAAAGAGGGAATATTGTTTCTGAGTGAGCTAGGGATATAAAGACGTAATGTTAGTTTATACAACCAAATAAATCAGCTTAAATAATTTTTTTATAATAATGATACTGAATATTATATATACATTTCAAATCCATGTGGCATAATGTTAATCAAAATTATATTATTTGATGTTTAGTTTCTCTTTACTTATAAAAATAATTTGATTTTTAAAATCATTGTCAATAAAAAAATTATTCGACTTTCTATTCTTCAGATTTAATTGATTCTCTATTTTTTTTTGGTATACTAACGTAATATTTTGAAATTATTTTCGATTGAAATTCTAGATTTCTTTTATTATGAAATTAAAATTATAAATTTGAAAACATAATCATTGCTAATTCTCACTTTTTTATTATAAAATCAAATATAATATTTAATAAAAACTGTAATATTTCAAATTTATTTTTTCTCCATCCCTTTATATGCTTCTTTGTCTTTTTATACTCTATGACCATTGTTACATTCTCAGCAAGTATACCAATCGTTCCAAGTAATAAAGTGATAAATAGAATATCGTTTCCACGAAGATTGAGACACCAATTTTATCGCAACTATTATCTATAAGTTTGGATGAACAAATGTTTGATGGAAGTGTGTATTGTGTTTCAAATTAAGGAAAACTAAATGACAATATTCAGAAATCAATAAAAATTCAAGAACAAAAGTAATAGTTTTAGTAAAGTATGAGAGAATGAGTAGTTAGGGCACATGCACTTTTTGATCTCCACCTTCTTAACTCGGATTGATTACTACATTCGATTAGCTCAAGTTACTCAGATAATGCACTTCATACAGAGGTTAGTTAAATCCTAATTCCTTAGTAACTTTAACCCTTTAACCCACTTAAAGATCCTAATTCCTTAGTAGCCTTCATTAGATTAAGCATTAAGTTCGACACATTAAATTATCTGCAATCACACAAGTCTATCCCTAGATCATGTAAAGATTGTGATCACTTTACTACAGTCATAAATTATAATCCCAACATTCCTATTGTGAACCCTAACCCTCAGAGCCTTATCAGAGTTATCAAATCTAATAAAGATATATGTTTTCCATAACAAAGTAGAGTAAAATAACTTAGCATAAAAGAATAATAGCAACCAATCCAAAACCAAAGGAGTTTACATCAAGTTTGTGGTCCTAACTACAATAAACAACTTAGCCAAACATATTTATGTATGGCTTCAAAAGCACAAACTGAAGCATAACCAGTTGAAGAACATCAAAGAAGAAGTAGAAGAGAAGCATCCCTTCACTTAGTCTTCAAGCTCTTGCCCTAGCCCAACACTTCCAAGCTTTCCTTCTCCTTGTTTCTCTATTTTTCAGCGTGTGTCTGAAGTGCCTCATTAATTTTGTGGGCTTCTCTTAATATGCATGGAGTGAATTTCCCAAATTGCCCTCAGACTAGTGCTTTGCAAAATGGAACAGCAGAATCCCGTGTCTCCGCGCTACTCACGCCAATTCCCATGCCATTGGCGCCACTTCATTGCAAGCCTGGCGCTGATTGCGCCACGTCCCACGCTGATTGCACCAGGTGACAAAGAGTAATGCATTCCAATTTCTTCCTTTGGTGCAGGTTGCGTCAATTCTCACGCTGATGGCACGACTTGGCAAAGAGAGTTTTGCCTTTAATTCTCCTTTTGGCGCGATTGGCGCCATTTCTCGTGCGAATGGCGCGACTTCACAGAGAATTTGTGCTTGAATCCTTTCTGTGGCACAAACGGCGCCAGAACCACGCGGTTAGTGCATGAACTTTGCTTGGATTTCTTGCTCTTGCTTTGTTCTCTTCTTTTCTTGCACTCTTCTACTATGAAAACACATAAAATAATTGAGAAGGAATAATCAATATTTTCAGCAATTATAGATCATTATGGCTCATTTGTGATTGATTCCTTGCTTCTTTTAGCTTGAAAAGCGTAATATGTTAGACGCATATCAACCATGTTTTCCTCACTTCGTTCTGTTTCTTTCATTTTACATTTCTATATCTTTTTGCATTATTTCATAACCATATTTCTATTTTTATATCTATATTTTTCCAATTTCAAGGGTGTAGTAGAGTGTGTTCTTATACATGCATCAAGTACCGATTCTATTTTCTTTCATTTTGTTTGTCATCTACTACTTCAAGACAAATTTACACATCCTCTTTTACAAAATTTAAAAACTGATATATTATATTGTTGTTGTTGATAGTGGTATTTTTTTGGAAACTTTGGCCAAAATGCCACACCTGGAGAAATTATTAGCCACAATGCCACGCATGGAAGAAAATTGGCCAGAATGCCATGGCACATATTTCGTGACCAGCATTAGCGAACTCCCAAGGCTGACTTGGCGCAAGCGGATTGGCAGACAAAATTCGCTACTAAAAGGAGCGAAATAGGTACTGTGTTAATTACGCCTGGACCAATAGCGAATTTGGTGGATTTCTGACGCATCGCCACGTGGCAGACTCCTATTAATTCGTTGGGGGACATTGCGTGCTACGTGACATATTTTGCAGCATAAGGCAACGAATTTAGTGCTATATATACCCCCCACTCTTGTGTTCAGCAAAAACGTTGGATATCACACGCTATACAAAATTGCGTCGTTTTTATGTTCGATTTTTACAACACTCAGTATATGTTGTGTTTCTTTGGTTAGTCATTTTTCAGCATCAAACACTTTGGCATAGTGACATTCAGGTAATTTTTTTTTAAATAGTGGCAGTACGATCAAAGTCTCAGTCATTCTCAAATTATTGATTGTTTACATATAAGTTTTCTTAACTTGATTAACATTTAAACTTTTTTCATATTAATATTTTCTTCTGAAATATTAATTATTTATATAGTTTTAAAATTTATATTTTTATCCTAAGTTATTGTTATTTATATTTTTACTTATTTAAATTGATTATGCATACATATTTGTATAAATTTAAACATTTTTAGATATTTGTTAGCTTAATTATGTTCAAAATCATGTGATCGGTCAATTAATTCATATTTAATTAATGTTATGATAACGTAATTATTTATTTAATTTAATATATTTTTATATAAGATATATTTGAAGTAATTATTTATTTAATTTAATATAATTTTATATAAGATATATTTGAAGTAATTATTTATTTAATTTAATATAATTTAAAAAGAAATAATTTAAAAAGCCTTTTTATTAGTTTAATATTTTTATTATTTGAGTAATTTGAAAAGGTAAATAAATTTGTATATATATTGAGTAGGAAATTACAAATTTTTATTCTTAATAAATACATGGTGCAATTAGCAATTTTCATACACAATGTCATAATTATTTGGGTATATTTTAAAATATTATAACATTTGGAATTTAAAATTTAAAAGATAAAATTGAACTATACTTATTAAATACAAGATGCAATTAGCAATTTTCATATTTACGTAGAAACTTATAAAATAAGGGGGTGCATTTAGTTCATTAAAATAAAAATCTTGAATTGTAAAATCAAAATTGGGTGTAAAAAGTAAAAAGTAAAAAAAAAAAAGTCATAACCGTGTGTACGACTTTAAAGTCGTATATATGTTCACGATTTTTCAAATGTAATATATTTATCTATTTAATATACTTTATTTAATTAATTTAATTAATATTATATTTTAAAATATTTTTAAAAAATCTATAATTATTTTTTATTTTGTTAATTGATTTTTATAATTGAATATTATTTATAGTTTTTTATATTTTTATTTAATTTGTATTATTTGTTTATATTGAATTTATATTTTTATTTAATAAATTTAATATTATTATTTCATATATTATAATAATTAAATTTAAATTTTATTTTTCAAATTAAACTTACATGTGTTATTACAAAAAATTAAATTTATTTTCCTTTTCAAATTATTCAAATTATAAAAGAATATAAATTATATTAAATTAAACAAACAACATTTTTTAAATTATATCTTATATTAATTTTAAAACTACTACTATAAAATTTAATTATCATAATTAACTAAAATTATTATATTTATTAAATAAATTAGACAAATAAATTAATCAAATAATATTTCTTTTTTTTCAATTTTTTCATTTTTTCTTTTTCCTTTGTTTCTTTTTTTTTTTTTGGAAGTTGTATGGAACTCCACGACTTCCCGTTTTTTTAATTTAATTTGATTAATGTTACTATATATTAAATTTTTTTAAATAAATTAAATTACACACTTTAACATAACAAAATATCACTCTAATATTTCTATAATCCAATATATATTTCATCACTTAATAATAATATACTAACATTAAATATCCTCTAACCTAATGTTTAAATCTCCAAAATAAATAGTATTTAACAAACTAAAACTACATAAATACTAAATCTATTCACAAATTAAAATACAAATTACTATATTACAAAAAATAAAAACGCATAAATTAAACAAAATAACTAATCATGAACATCACAAAACTAATTACATTTATCAACTATAATATATAATTTATTTGCTTAATGTTACTATAAATTATTTTTACTTAAATAAATTAAATTAAATACTTTAACATAACAAAAATTCAGTATAATATTTGTATAAGTTCATCATATAATTTCTAGTTAAATAATTATAGACTAACATTAAATATCTTCTAACCTAATATTTTAAATCTCTATTTAATAAACTAAAAATATATAAAAAATAAATATATTACAAAGTTAAAATATAAATTACCTAATTATAAAAAATACAAACAGAAAAAAAAAAAAAAAAAGCTAACCTTAAAGTCTGCTGAGGGAGCAAGCAAGCAAGCTGAGGGAGACACTCTGAAAGTGACTCCTTTTATAGTGGTCCCAAGGCTGAATCCGTTGGTGCCACATGCAATGTCCAAGCGCCACGTGTCCGAAGAGCTGATTTCCACTGCCAACCCAAGTGAAGCTAATTGCCACGTAACCCTCAACTGGCGTCAGTGAATTACACCAAATTTGTAGCCAGTTGCAACGAGCTTCAACCCTGTCAGTGCCTTCTTTTCCAGCCAATCGCCACACGCCACATCAGCCACGGAAATCGCTTCTATATCCTGCGAGGTATGCCCCATGGCATTGCAGGAAATTTTATTGGCCGTGTGGCAGATTGCCTTATTTTTTTGTCAATTGTGGCATTTTGGGCAAAGTTCCATTTTTTTGAAGGCGTTCTACTAAGCAGAATTAATGAATATGGTTATGGATGGCTTTGATGGAAAAGACTTGATGATGGTTTGACTGTTACATTGAGTTTCATTTTTTAGTGTTTTTTTTTTTCATTTTATTCTTCTGTTATTTTTTTATTTTTTTATGTTTCACAGTTATTGAGTAACTGATATCTACTTTTTTTTTTTTGTTTTATTTCTCTTTCTCTGGTTTTTTTTTCCTTCCTCTTATTTTATTTCATGGAAAACAACTAAATTTAAATGAATTAAAATTTAAATAAAATAAACTAGAAATTTTTTTAAAATAAAATTCAATTAACGTATTCGAACACGCATTATAAAAATATTTATAGTTTATTTTCTATATTTGAAAATTTATTTAAATAAGACATATTGAATGAGTACAATAGTGTGTGAGAGCAAATCAATCACTTATAATTCAGTTAACGTATTGAATGTCATATCCGATTAAATTTAACATAAATTAACGTCAACATAATATTATACGGAACTTTTAATCGTTCAAGTATATGCTAGTATTAAATTGAAGAAATCATTTATGATCATTATAAATAATTAAAATGTTCTGTTAGTTTGGACATTTGAATTGATTTTATATTTTTAATAATATAAATTAGACTAAAATATAATTTTTATCTTAATATTTCTTAAAATATACAATTTCAGTCCTCTTATTTTTTAATTGAGATATTTTGTATTCCACTTTTAAAAAATTCAGAATTTTAGTCCTCTTATTTTCAAATTGAGATATTTTGTCTCCCTACTTTTGAAAATTTTGCGATTTTAATTTCTTTGGTCAATTTCAAATGTACTTTTTTAATAAACTAAGTTTGTTAACAATTAAACAATTTAAAAAAAAAACAATTTGTCATATGGATAATAAACAAACACGTGTCGATCAACGTTTACAAACTACATAAATCAATATTTTAAATTGACCACAAAAACTAAAACTGTGAATTTTTTAAAGGTGGAAAAAAAATGCCTCACTTAAAAATGGATAACTAAAATCCCAAACTTTTTAAAAGTAGATGTAATATCTCAATTAAAAAATAAAGGACTAAAATCACGTGTTTGAGAAGATAAGAGGATGGAAATTACATTTCAGCCTTCATTTATTAATATTTTATTGATAATTATAAAAAAAAAAAAAAATCCCCTCTTAGTTTACCGTGCATCTATCTAGTTTTTGCTAAAGCTTGGAAATTAGAGTGAGAATAGTTAAAACATTGTACACTTGCTGTGGTTAACTATTTCAGTTGTTAAACCCAAATGAAGTTTACCAAAGTTATTCCCCTTCCGAAGATAATTTGATGGTAATTGTAGAAGAGTAAGTTTGGGTTGATCTGAAAGTGTTTGTTTTGTTTGTTCATATGAATTTAGTTTAATTTTTATTTTTGATTTTATTTTAGATCAAAGACCACATGTAACTATCCAACTCAGTGATAATTAAACACAAATTCTCACACTAAATAAATCATTCTCATGTGAACGATAAATATAATTTTATATCACTATACCAACCTTTTGAATTAACCAATCGATCTAATTTATGTCAACAGGTTTGAATTGAACCAAACTATTCCAAACCGATAACCATTGGTTCAAGTGCCAGATTTCGTGGTAGGAACCCGCAGGTCTAAGAAAGATTGCTTGACTTGTGGTTCTCCCTGCTGTGTTAGTATAGGTATAACTTAGGATTTGTTATTCATGATAAGAATTAGTTGACCACATGTGCTGAAATCTTGCTTATCTTTCACCAATTTACTCTGGATACTAAAATGGTTGAATTAACATTTTCTTTTTGTTTGGACAACCCAAGAAACAAACCAAACTTCTTGCTCCCATTTGTTCGGTTGAGGTTTGAAGAATTTTTTTACAAGTCCAAACCAAATAAAACCAAATAATTTAATTGGTTTGGATATTTTTTTGTTGTACCATTTTTCATCAATAGACACAGCGCTGATCTAACGTTTGTATACAAACAGAGAAGATTAAAAAAAATCAAAGAATTTTAGCTTACACAACAAAATAATTAATTCACAACGGAAGACGCCGCCTAGTAAAGCTTAATTCTTGTGTTAATGGGGCTTCTACAAATGGGACACGAATGAAGATCTTGTCCACATTCACAACATGTCTGTCATGTAACAAAAACAAAGATGTCATAAGCACTCCCTTATTTGATCTTTCCTTAAATACGGGACGAAATTGAAAATTTTTGTTTTACCTGATGTCCACATCCGAAGGCCATGTCTTTTGAATTGGTCAGACATATGGGGCAAAGCTGCAAAAGACCAACTCAATTTGTTAATAAGTTCATAAAAAACCATTGCAAATCCAATCCCTATATTGGACATATAAATGCAAAGCGGCAACAAGAAAATAAACTACAACCTGGATTCATGACAGGCACCATTTCAGTCACTGGACATAGAATAAAGAAGGGAACGATGAACTTATGCAACAAAATTAAGCATGTAATTGATGCCACTAATCTCTCCCCATAGAGCAAGTAGATGCTGTTACACGAGTAATCTAATTTCTTGACTAAGGCATGCATGTAAAGAAAGATAATGCCACATAGAAGCTAAGATTGGAACAAGATAAGGAAAAAGAAACAATAATGTATATTCGTGTAATTTCGAGCAATGCCCTATTACATTTGTATTTGCTCCAAAAAAGACCTTATCAAGAACATGACACATATGAGTTGTAAGGTTGGTTTTGCGGTAGGGTGGGAAAGGTCGTGAGTTCAATTCCTCTGGCTAACAGAAAAATTAAAACAACTAACAACTAATATTTGCCTATAAAAATAAAAAAAAGAACATAACACGTATTTCTATCAGAAGTACTTTGTACTTTGCAGGGGTTGTACCTGATTGTCAAATGTGGAACTTGGGGCAGGAGGAGCTGTGCCAACTGGGTCCCTGTAGTCATAATAAGAAGGGGCACTCTGCTCAAAGCTAGCAGCATGAGAAGGTTTTGAACTGCTAAAAGATGCTGAATCATAAGGTTTTGGGGCATCAAAGGATGCTGAACCATAGGGTTTTGAAGCGCCAAAAGATGCTGAACCATAAGGTTTTGAAGCGCCCATAGATGATGAACCATATGAAGGGGTTGGGAGAGCAACTCTCTGGGGAGCATTGGCATTTCGACCACTATTTAATAGTTATAAACACAGAGCAACCAAAATTTTGTCAGAAATTGAACTGAAATCTTTTTTTAGGGGGAAAAAATGGTAAAGAACTGAAAATTTACCCCAAGAGATTAAGCTCTATTGCTGCCTTATACTGAGAAGGAATTTCCATCAGTGCTGCAAGTGCAAATGCTGCCTCTTTTCGTGGAGGAGGAATATTCTTTGACATAATTTCTGTGAAATTCACAAACTAAAGAAGCACAAAGAAATCCACAATAATTCAGTCAATCAATTCCCACTAATTAGAACATTTTAACAGGTATTAATCAATATTATGTTTTCTCCTCATCAATTACCTGAAAATTATCGAAGACCCGAGCTGGGATATTGTCATCAAACTCCTTCATCATGTCCCAAGGACCATCTCCAACACCAACCAATATGATTGAAAGAGGAAATTTACTGTGACAAAGCAGGTATATAAGAAAAGATATTTGAATAGAAAAAACATTGTTGAACAAAACCTACAGGATAATCACCTGGCCTCAACAATGGCATCCACAGTGCTCTGCTCCTGTGGACTTAGTCTCCCATGCTCAGTGTCAATACTTCTTGTTACCTGCACATATATCAATGCAGGTTGGCTTATACTAAGTAAATTATCATTGTAGCAATAGAAAGTTGGACAAACTACTTTAAATTGCATTGTAGCAAACGTGACTTTAACTACATGAAATTACAGGAAGAGTGGAGCTTTATGTATGCCAAATATATATCTACTGTCCATTTAAAGTCTGATGTTTTGAAAGCAAATTAAGTCCAGAAAAGATCAGTCCCAACAAATAACAAATAACAAATTATCAAGAGGGACATGAAGCAAAGTATTATTTGTTAAGTTTTGGTTGATTTTTGGATTCTTAATCCCAACTACTTTTGTCTCTGAAATAATAGAAGCAGGAATGAAGGAGAAAGCTAGATACAATTCAGTTTTGTAAACCAAGTTATTTCCTGAGCTAAATCCAGAAAATTGAAAAGATGAAAGGTAAACGGAGACATCATCACAAGGATCTGAAAAATTGCTTAATTTAAGACAACTCAATATATTCTGAATATAAATACAATACCTGGCCGTCTGCAACTATCACCAAAACATGGTACTGGCCTCCACTCTGCTCAACTATTGTCATGGCCATTTCAATGATTGGTGCAAATGAAGTAGGACCTGGGATAAAACCATCAGTCAAAATTAGCTCCACATTACAATATCTACAACAGAAATAATAAGAATTTACAAAAGAAGAACAAGACAAGTAGTAGAAATATAACCTGCAAGTCGAATATTAGGAACAATTTCCCTATACCGACTCAACACTTCTTCAAATCCATTGCAAATTCGTTCATCTGGATAGAAACTGAAAACATCTTGATCATGTGTTGATGCTGCCATGATATCACAGTAATTCCCATTACAACATTTAAACAGCAAACAAAACGTCTATAAAAAAATAAGTTGAGAACTTTGAGAAAGCTACCATCCCCGAATCCAAAACAAGGAATCAAGTTATCCTCATCAAATGCAGCCAAGGTTTTCCCAATAATTCTTATTGCTTGTTCATAGGGGTTTGGACCATTCCCAATGTGATGCAAACTTTTTCTGTTAAATGAATGCTTTCCTGAAAGCAGCATCAAGTTCAGCATATATTTCACAGTAACACACTGCAGAAATTGTACTTTTATCTAAAGAACTAAATTAATATTTATAAGGCCTAACCTGTCCACTCATTGCTCTTAGTGAAATCAATACCAAGAATAAGATTTGAAGACTCAAGGCCTGCACGTGCAAGAGCCTCAGTCACCTGTAATGACATATGTGAGAATGTAAGAATTAAAATGATGACAAAGCATCAACAAATTTCCTAAACTAAAAAGATGAATAAGAAGGACCATCAGTGACAGAAATATGCAAAATGCAAGACAATATTATGATCAGCTAAGTCATGCCTGATCACATGAAAATACACTTAAAAAAGTGTTATATACTCACTTATAGCTCCAAATTCATTAGAAAAATATAAACATGCAGAGTCTTTCCCTTTCACTTCAGTTAATTCAATTTTTCATAGTTAAATGACGAAATATGGAAGCAAGATTGTAATGAATATTTCTCAAGAAAAGATCATCAACCTCAAAATTCAATAGAACATTCAATTGCATTTGCACTGCATTGTGACTATTATTTTCTTCTAACTCCTAACGTTGCATTCTTGGGAATATCAAATTATAAATAAATGGAAATAAAATTTTCCCACTTTCACAGGTGACAACAAAACTTTCCTGTGATAATTATTTTGTAAAGTTACTAAACTTTTCTGTAGTAATTAACTGTAAAAACATTAATCTAAAGAAAGTTGAATAATTAATTAATAACCAAAAATATGTTAAAAAATTTCCCAAGAATCTTATTCCTAACAATCTCATTTTCGGGGAAAGTAATTTTATTCAAAATGAAAGATTCCCAATACCCAATGCCAAAATCTATTTTTTTTTAAAAAAGTAAACACTTTGGATTCTTAACTGCCAAATTATTTTTCTTAAAAGAAATAAAACTACATAAAACAAAGCCAAATGAAGAAAAGCATTTCAATTCCCAGACAGATAAAAATAACCATGGCTTAATCCCATGACAAGCTAAGTTAAACACAACAGTACATCACCTACAACTAAAGCATCTCTTACCTCATCTATGGAGTTGTAGTTATCTGCGATTCTCGAGTATTTCCTGTCTAAACGCTTCTCATTTCTGTGGCCGGCCACTCTGCCGCTAGCATGAGGCTTAGGTTCATAGCCATAGTTTTGTGGCGGCGGTTGGCCATAATACGGCTGCTGTGTAGGATAAGAAGGCTGTTGTGGCTCATACCCGTAACCCCCCTGACCATAACCTGATTGGGGGTCAGGATATGAACCCCAAGAAGACGCAGAGGAACTTGAACGCACAGGTGAATTCTGCCTCCAATTGTTATTATCCTCCTTAGAATTGTTACCCCCCATCAACTCAATTCTCTAAAACACCAAAACAATAACAATAAATAATAGCAAAAACTCCCAATCCCACTTGTCTCCTTAAACGAAATCGAGCAGAAAACAATCCAAAATCAAAAGCACAACAAATAACAAGAACTCCAAATCCAATTCTAGATACTATATAGCGTGTTTCCAAACCTGTTGAGAAGTAAGAAATCACGTCAGGGATGTGAAAGTTACAACTATTAGCTTCTTAGCTGACGCGAAAAACCACGTCTGGGGTATCTGGAATGTGGAACCAAACACGCTAATAATAAATAATATCAAAACTCTCAAACCCCACTTTCTCCTTAAAGAAACTCAGCAGAACACAATCCAAAATCCAGAATTTCAAAACCAAACAAACAAACAGTATAAGAACTCCAAGGCCAATTCCAAGTGTTATATATAAATGTAAACAAAGAACTCCTCTGGAACGTTGAATACTTGAATCTTCAAAATTTCGCAGCAAATGCTCAATTTAAGAGACAAGGACCAATTCATAAAAAAAATAATTTAAAATCACCGACCGACTCAAAGAAACAGAGGCTTATTAAGTAACCCTGTAACCGCCGCCATGTGTCTTCAAACACATTCAACACACGGCATCTCGGTTTGAATCCACACCGAACGCAATAATAATAATAACAATAACGTGACAAAATCTCGCTGAACGATAAATGGAAAAAAAAAATTGCCTGAAATATCAATTCAATTTCTACACGAACTCTCGCTATCGTCGTGCATATCAATTAACACGCACGCTCAGTGGCCACAATAGATTGCGGAAAAACCTTACAATAACTCATGAATATCCGAAAATACGTAACGTAGGTTGTAAATTGTAATTTGTGAAAAGCGTTAAATGAAACGAAACAACAATGATGACGAAGAAGAAGAAGAAGAGTGGAGTTTGAGTGAGAAAGTGGTGGTTGTGGAGATACCTGGATCTGGACGGCGATGGAACATGGCGTTCGGAATATTCTGGAATCGGTGTTGAGAGAGAGAGGATGTTCAAATACTAATCGACTCTTGTGAACGCTAAAAAGTGCATACTGGAGGAGACAACACTTTCTCTCTGTTTTTTTTTTTTTTTTAGTTTTTTAATTCTTGTTTTCTATCGTTGAAGATGAAGCTTGTGATGCACATGGGGTAAGCATGTAAATATAGTTAATTTGAAGTAAAAATTAAAGAATAATGAATGTAATTGTGTATATTTATTAATTATTAGCATGTGGTTGATGTTAATTTATTTCTAAAGCACGGTCAATTGGTTATAGGTGGTTAATGAATTTTTGCACACAATGAATATGTTCCATAGGGGAAAATTAACTCAAAAAAGTTTGTAGTTAAAAACTGAAAAATTAATTTATTAATTTATATTTGTTGATAAAATTAGTTATTAAAATAATTGAAAATACAAATGATATATTTAAAAATATAATAAAAAAGTAATAAATATTTTAAGAATAAAAAAGAAATAAAATATAAAAAATAAAAGTTGGTATTTTAAAAAAAATTACTTAAAATAATATTTCAAAAAAATGTTAAAAGTTATTGAAAAAAATAATAATTTACCAAAAAGAAAAATAAGTTGCTAAAGTAAAAAATAAAATAAAAAACTAACTAAAATAATTTGTTAAACATAGTCTAGGTCTACCGCTAAATTAACTATCTCTCACATGTTAATGCATGAAGACTTTACATAAGTGTAATTCATTAAATATGTCAGTATTTTATTTTACGATATTATTAGTTATTGTGATATTAAATTAAAAAAAATTATTCGCTCATAATCTAAAATAAATTTATATTATTATTCAATTACAAATTATTATTAATATAAATTTTAAGATAATTTTATAATTTACTATAAACAATAATCTTTATTGAATAATATTGTAAAATATTTACATTGTTATTACATAGCTCTTTTGTTCTAAAATTAATTATTACTATTATGCATTTTAATATCTTCGTAACTTTATTGCATAACTATAGTTCCATTATATTATAATTGTATACTCTTAATCTATTAATCATATATCATGAGTCATATTATGAAGTTGTGGAAGAGAGTTATCGAACATTGCAGGGAGATCAAGGTTTTCATAAATCAATTTGAATTTATGATTGGAAGATGTATCATAAAAATTATCTTCTTGATGAGACAATTAATGAAAAGGTATAGGGAAAAGAAGAAAGACTTATATATGGTGTTCATAGATCTTGAAAAAACATATGATAGAGTTCCAAGAGAAGTCTTATGGTGGACTCTTGAGAAAAAAAAAACAGCATTAATGCAATCAAAGATATGTATGATAGAGCTACCACATGTGTGAAAGCTTATAATAGAACATCAATGTATTTCTCTATCACGATAGGTGTTCACCAAGGTTCAGCTCTTAGTCCTTATCTCTTCGCCTTAGTAATGAATGAACTAACGAAAGATATTCAAGAGGAAGTGTCATGGTGTATACTTTTTGCAGATGATATTATGCTTATTGATAAGACCAAAGATGGTGTTAATAGGAAATTGGAATTGTGGAGAAACACTTTGGAGTCTAAAGGATTCACGATAAGCAAGAACAAGATGGAGTATATGAAGTGTGAATTTTAGCGAGTAAGAGATGGTGATCAAGACACAGTGCATCTACTTGGTTAAGAAGTACCCAAGAAAGATATTTTTAGATACTTGGGATCAATGTTGCATAAAGGTGGTGAGATTGATGAGGATGTAAATCATAGAATCAGAGCAAGGTAGGTGAAATGGCGAAGTGCATCGGGATTTTTGTCTGACTACAAAATTCTCCTTAAGCTGAAAGGAAAATTCTATATAACAACTGTAAGACCGACAATGCTATATGGAGCGGAATGCTGACCAGCATATAAGCAACATGAGCATAAAATAGGGGTAGCAGAAGTGAGGATGTTAAAGTGGATGTGTGGATATACGAAGATGAATAAGATAAGAAATGAAGATATTCGACGAAAGGTATCAGTGATACCGGTATGTGAAAAGATGAAAGAGTATAGATTGAGGTGGTTTGGGCATGTTATGAGACAGCCACTGGATGCTCCCGTAAGAACAAGAGTTTGTTACCAAGAGCCCAATACAAAGAGAGATAGAAGTTGACCGAAATTTACATGTGGAAAGGTAGTTAAACAAGACCTAATGGAGTGAGATATGGATTGACGGACGGTATGTCTTAGGACGGAGTGAAGAAAAGTTATAAGATTGGTAGATGGTTAAACCCATTAGTAGTTTTGTGTTCCAGTCATTCCCTTATTTTAGTTTTTCTCCTTTTCTTTTCTCCCTTCTTCCTTTCACCCCTTTTTCTCTCTTTTGTCTTATTTCCACTTTTTTCTTCCCCTCTCCCTTTCTATTTCTATCTTATCATTGGGTTCATTTACCGCCGACTCTAATTAACTTTGATTAAAGATATTGTTGATGTTGATCATGTTGTTGACAAATAAAAAATTACTCTTAATTTCTTATCCTTTTCTTAAGACCATCCTTTTTATAATACTTTTAATTGGAATGAAAGAAGTATATAATTATCTACTCTTTTCCTTTGTTTATATTATTCAATTCAAATAATAATAAGAATAATTTACATGATATTTTATAATATTAATTGAGTTAATTTAAGAATATTCATTCTTGTTCAATCGTATATTTTTGTGTATAATTAATTTTGTTAATATTTATAATAATTATTTTATGAATTACTAGAGAAAAAGAGACACAAAAATAATAATTTATATAAGTAATTATAGAGATAAAATACAACACAAAATTTATACATAGTTATAAATATGTAGTAACATAATTTTATTATGTTGTAAAAAAAAACATTATTTTTAAACCATATATACCCAATTAAGGGCCTCAATTTTACCCACTAAAAAAATACATTTAATTTAGAAGAAGAAAAAAACATGGAATGATTCTCGTGTCATTATTGTAACTAAAGGAGTCATTAAAGTCTTGATTGAATTCTTAATAAAGTGAACTTATGATTGATCGTAAGGAAAAGGTTTAGTCCCACTCAAGTCTTTATTGAGTTCCTTTTTTAAAGAGAACTTTACGTGTAACTTTTGGGGTTCTTCAAGTAATATTTTTTTGGTTTGTTTCTTCAAGTACTAAATATTAACTTCTCTGAAGAATATTTTTTTAAAAAAACGTGTCTGAATTTTTTCTACTTTTCACAGATATATTTTATATGAATTAAAATGTGAATTTTTCAATTTGTGATTAACATCATTAATTTGAACTATATATAATCATTTTAAATAAATATATTTTACAGTAATATATAATTATAAATAGACTTATATGATAAATTTAATGATTTTAAATATAATTATTCTAAAAATTATATGAAAAGAGTTATTTTTCTTAAGTAAAATTACATTTAGTGTATGTCTACTAAATTCAAATAAAAAGAACTCTTTTTAAAAATGAATTAGAAGGTTGAATTATTCTAAAAGTAAACTTAAATAAGAGTTTAATTATCACTTAATTTTGTTTAAAAATAGTCACACTAAAGTTTAAATCGATGATCTTATATATATTATCCTAAACTCTAATTAGACTGATCTTATATATCATTCAATTATTGATTATATAAGTCTTAAAAAAAGTTATTATAAAAATTAATAAATTTATAATAATTTTTTATTAACTGATTATATAAAATTATTTTATACTTCAGTGTATAATTTTTTCTTTTAAATAAATACATTTTTTTGCGCGTTTACTTTTATAATAAGTAATAATTTTGCTTTTAAAAAGACTTTGTCAAAGCACTGTATTGATTATTGACATTGCAAAACAATTGGGTTTAGTCATTATTGGATAGGCACGAATCATGCGTGACAGAGTGGAAAGCAAATGATGATTGCCACGAGGTTCTTGTCATTTGATAATTGTTGCTTGCACATAAAGCGTGGTCGTTTTTTTCACTTTCCCGCAAAACCCGCAGACATATAATATACACATTATCTTCAAAATATGTTCGAGTCTTCATTTGTTTTATGGGAGTGAAGTATTTTGATCTGTCTGTTAGATAAAGTACTTCTTAAATTAATGGTTCAGATTTTCTTTTAACCATCTAATATGATAGAAACAAACATAAATTAAGAAAAATAAAGATATTAATAAATTGTTGAGAATAACGAGATGTCTAAATATTATTGCTTATATATTAATATTTACATACCTCTACAGTGAAATTGTGTGCGTGAGATACCATTCTATTGAGATGATCTTGGAGGACGTAAATCAGGTGTATAAAAACCATATATTATTTACAAAATAGTATATATTTAGAGAGAGAGTGTTTTTATTTTGATGTCATTTTTCTTTTGTGAATGAGAGAGGCGATGTCCCAAGAGAAAAATTAATAACCGCAAGAAAATGCAACAAAGATTATATCCGTTAAAATATTTGAAATAAAACTAGGAACAATCTCAAAGATTCTCAATTGCCTGTCTAAAGACAAGTCAAAATTTGTCTTGATTTCCTTCTATGAGAGTATGGTACCACATAAACCTACATCTTCGTGCAATTCAAATTGCTTAATATCACTAGCCATACCATTACAAGGATTGTGGGTGGGATATGTGTTGCTCAAAAGTGTGACAGCCACTTGGGAGTCAGATTCTACAATAAAAGTTTTCGAATCCTCTTCTCCAATCTATTTTAATACCAAGAAAAAGTCTAAGAAAATCTTATCGACGATAATAAAAGTTTTGAATCTTCAACTCCAATCTATTTTAATACCAAGAAAAATCGGTTAGAGCCTAGAGGAAATCATAATTGAGTGGAATATGATCACTATGAACAACAAAACTTTCCAAGTATAGATGGGAGCGGGGGGAAGCAAGGACCTTGCATACTCATGGGCTCAAACCTGTGATCTTTGGTTAAGCTAAAACAAATCCAACTATGACAAAGTTTGACCAATAATGTTGAGGAAACCAAGGTAAAAAGTGACCTTCATATAATCAAAATTCAAAATCTACCTTGACTTAGAAAATATAATGTATTTGTCCAATAAATAAACCCTAATCAAATATAGTATTTCACTTATTACTAAAAGTTATTTTAATTTTCTTTAAAATAGGTATTTTATTAACTCATCAATAATCACTAATTAATAAACAAATATGGTGTGATAAAGTTGACAAATATACTTTTCTTTTAAGCATGTATTTAAAGTTGACAAAATCATGTTGGAAAATATAAATTGAATCTTAAATGTAAAGGGATTAGTTTTTTTTCTCTGAATATCAACATCAACAACATTTTTAACTCAAGTTAATTTTTTTTCTATCGATTGACAAAATGTGGAATCACAAAAAAAAGTAAACACTTCATTAATTAGAGCGTCAATACTCTTGTTTCTTCTTCCCCTTTCTTCCTCACGAGTGACCCACGTAGTGGCTTTCATTTTTAAATTATCTGCACTCCCATCCAAGAGCATCTTCAATACCTTAGTGCTAAACTTCTTTCTGAAAAACTTGATATCCACTGTTAGCAAAAGTGACTTTTCAATTAAATTTTTTGTGGCTTCTCAGGGAAGTTTTAACACATTTTTTGGTTTAATTACTATTTTTTTTTTAAATTTAAGTTCAATTTGATTCTTTTATTTTCAAAATGTTCAAATTGGTCTTTTAATTTATCTATTAGGTTCAATTTGTTCCATTTATTTTTAAAAGTTTCCATTAGGTCTTTTATTTTTTAAATATGTTCAATTTGGTAATCAAAATTGGTGACATTTTTTGAAAATATTTAGAACTGATGGAATAAAAATAGGATCAAATTGAATCTATTTTAAAAAATAAAAGACTTATATTGAACTTTATAAAAATAAAGAAATCAAATTAAACCAAATTAATAAATTAATGAATTAAATCAAACTTTTAAGATAACCAAATTAAATAAGAAAAATAAATTGAAAAACCAAATTATGTCACTTTTGCATTGATTGAGTCAAGTTTACATTGAATTAAAATTTGGAGAATTGGGATACCATAAAGAGAAAAAGTAGTATACGTATAACTATAATTTTACAAAAGTTTGGGGACTATGACCCCTCCACCCCTATTAAGATCTACTATTAAATCCACGGTGAATTGACGTGTTTGTTTGATGGTAAAATCTGGAGACCTCGACCATTGTGCCACAATATTTAAAAATAATTACCGAAAAGCCACGTGGACAAAACTATTTGCCGGAATGCCACGCGGCGTAGTTCGCTAAGCACCCTAGCGAATTACGCTTGCTGATGTGGCGCGACCTGGGTGGCTGCGTAGTTCGCTACGGCCTAAAGCGAAGTACGTGGCTGTCCCACGGGCAGTCCACGTGGCGTACACACGTAGTTCGCTGCCAAACATAGCAAACTACGTGGGCGGGAATTCAAAAAGCTGGCCGTTACCGCCACGTGTCAACGCCTTACGTAGTTCGCTACCCCCCTAGCGAACTACGTCATATGGAATTCAAAAAAATGGTCGTTATGGCCACGTGTCAACATCTGACGTAGTTCGCTACCCTCCCTAGCGAACTACGTCCACGTAATCGACCATTTATACCCCACCCCCATTTGTTGGTTCCCCCTTCCATTCTCTTCCTCCCTTCGAAAATTTTAAATTTGTGAGAGCTTTTCCCCTCATTTTGTGCAAAATAACAAGTAAGTAATGCTTTTTTTTTTGTATATATAAATGATATTGTAGTTGTAATATAATATATAGGTTGTAAATTTGCAACATTAGGTTAGAGGACCGAACCTTCTTTAAAACATTAGGTTAGATGACATGTTGTTGAAACTTTAGGGTAGAAGACCAATAGTTTGATATGAACATTGATAATTTATAGGGTAAATGATTATGTGAGTTTTTCATTATTTGGATGTTAGATGTGATTTATATTTTTAATTAACTGTTAAAAATCATTATTTATTTCATTATGTGAGGAATAATTGTTTTAAAAATATAATTTTGAATATATTTTTAGATGTATTTAATTTGATTTAGTGACGCTCAATTCGGAGTAATTTTTTGAATTTGTAATTATATATATATATATTATTTTGTATATTTGATCATCTGAAATATGTAAAACAAAAAAAAGAATAATTACAATTATAGTTAAACATGTTTATGTAAGTAAAATAATGATATTGTAGTTATATATTTAATTAAATATTTAAACATAAATGTATTTGTACAAATTATTATTTGTTAACAATTTAGCAAAATAAAGAAATATATAATAGTGTATGATTTGTTTAGAAGACAAACCTTATTATTCATATAATGTAATATATATATATATATATATATTACCGTATTATAGTTTGTTATTTATTAACAAAGTAATCAATTCATTAAATGAATATAGGGCTAGATATAGTGAAATATGGATCACGATGAGAGTGTCCCGGCATCGCCAGCGGGTGAGGATGCGTTGAGTGTCATTGATCCTAGGCCATTTGTACGGACACTGTTAACGTTACAGGAGAGACATATATCCACTATTGTGTGGAACACACAAAGTGATCTGACCGCACGGGATCGTGTGCTTAATGTCAGGCATGCTGCTACACACGATCACTCTGTTATTCTGGAGGATATCCACCCGTGGCTTATACAGGCGAGTTTTTACCATGTTGCGCGTCTGCGCAATCATGAGGTTAGAATATGTTGTATGAAATGTTGTGTGTATTATGTTTTTATGGTTCTATTTTAATGTGTGTGTGTAATTGTTATTTGGTCTATTATTTCAGATAGACCATCACCTCGTTTCAGCGTTCGTTGAGCGATGGCGCCCTGAGACACAGACATTCCACATGAGCATGGGTGAGGTGACCATCACCCTTGAGGATGTGCATCATCTGTTAGGGCTGCCAACTGATGGTTAGGTTGTATCCGGCCGCCATGGACACCATAACTTTGCAGAATTAGTTGTTGAGCTTTTAGGGGTTCAGCCTGATGCGGGTCGAGACCTGCATGGAGGTTTGCTGGGGCTCCACTTTCTACGGGAGCATTTCGGTGATTATGCCGTCCACATAGACACTGAGGTTAGGCAGATTAGGTACACGCGCACATTGATAATGCGCATTTTAGGCGGGATATTGTTTGTGGACACCGCCTCGAGCTTTGTGCCCGCGTGATATCTGCTTTTCTTGGACGACTTCGAGCGCACTGGGTCGTTTAGCTGGGGATCTGCAGTGCTTGCATTTCTTTATAGGGAGTTGTGCAGGGTCACACGTGCATCACACCGTGAATTGGGCGGATGTGGATTGCTGTTGCAATTATGGGTTTAGACAAGATTCCCGACTATCTCTCCACCCCTTCCGCGTGTGGAGGATCAGGATGCCATGCAGCAGGAGATTTACGGACACAGGTATCCGAATTGTGGGTTTATAGTATGATCTGTTGTATAGGCTGTTGTTGCTAATGTTGTGTTGTTGCGGGTTTAACATTTATCAGACGCGCCAAACTAGATTTACCCATATTCACAGATATCGTCATTACATGGATGTCATGCGAAGGAGGGACATTCGTTGGATGCCATACGATATTGCGGATATGGTTCATCCACCAGGCTGCTGCTGGTATGACTGTTGCTGTCTTTGATCATTCCAAACGCCATTAACCTGCACAGGGTTAGCTCCAACAAGAATAGGACATACATTAGTTTCATGCTCACCTTGGCAGTATTCACAGTAGACATGTGGTTTGCTGGCTGAAACTTGGGCTGCAGAGACTTGAAGTCTATCAATTTTTTCATTCAATTTAGCCAGCTGTTGGGCTAAAATTTTCTGCTCTGCAAGCATGGCATCATTGCTGCACAATTGTATTGGTTCTCTCTTTGGCTGCATAGTGATGCTTTCATTTTCATTACAAGCCAGAGATTTAATTAGCTCATAAGTTTGAGCTGCAGTTTTTGACCTTATTGTGCCCCCTGCTGCAACATTCACGATCATACGAGTTTCAGGAGTCATACCATTAAAGAATATACGTACCTGCTTACCTACAGGCATATCATATTATGGACATCTCCTGATTAATTCTTGGAATCTGTTCCAAGCAGCACACAGAGATTCTCTTCCATTCTGAGTGAAGTTGGTGATTTCATTCACCAATCTATTGTATTTATCCATGGAAAAGTATTGGGCAAAGAATCTTGAGACTAAGTCCTCCCTAGTTGAGATGATATTTGATGTTTGTCTATTTAACCATCTCAGTGCATTTCCCTTAACAACAAAAGGGAATAGGCTTAGTCTTACATCATCATTTAAGACCCCTTGGTGTCTGATAGTGTCACAGATTCTCAGAAATCTGTCTATGAAATTATGAGGGTCTTCAAAATCTTCTCCACCAAACTGACTTCCTTCCATCAATACAATCAATGAAGGATTTATATCAAAATGGTTAGCTTGTATTGGTGGCCTCACAATGCTGGAGTTTGGTATTGTGAACATAGGAGCCAGAATATCCTCCATTAGTTCATCCTCCGGTCTTGGCTGATTATTTCTTTGTTCAGCCATCTCTGCTTCTGACTCTAATTATGAGATTGAAGGCAAAAGAACCAAAAGGGTGTTTTTTTAAAAAATATTTACCGATAAGGTGCGTTTTCAAAAATATTTGCAAATCTGTACAAGAGGGGGCCTATATTTACAAATCTAGTACAGTGTAACATGCCTGGATTAGGCATGTTACAACACGCCTAGATTGGGCGTGTTGTAACATGCCTAATTCAGGCATGTTACAGTTGCACCAGATTTGCAAATAGGCCCCCCCCGATCCCCAGTTGGTTCATATATTGGCTTCCAGTGTTCTTTGACTCTGCTAAACTACCATCATTCTGGTATTTTTTTGTTTTTTAAGAGATTTTTGAAGGTGTTTTGAGTGACGAGAAGCATGCGTTCGAGTCGTGATTCTGTTCGTGTTTGAGGGATTAGGGTTTGCTGGGCATGGTTAGGTTGTGTTTAGGGTACGCTCATGTGACGATAGTTTGTGGTTAAGGGTTTAGGGTTCGCTGGGCATGGAACGTGACGTTTGGGCCAGGGTTGGGGTAGGATAAGGTTTCATGGTTATGTGATGATGATTTACGGTTAATGGTTTAGGGTTTGGTGGGCATGGTATGTGACATTTGGGCTAGGGTTGGGGTAGGGTTGGTTTCATGATTTTGGTTTCAACTTGGCAAAATGCTTCACCTTCTTCATCAGCTCATGCTCATAGTCCTCAGAGTAACCCTTTAATCCCCGCAAACTGCTTTCTCACCTAGAAAAGATTCCACTATTCCCTCTA
>PYAF01005076.1:673538-705703 GCA_007407185.1 Glycine tomentella | reverse complement strand
GTCACAAACATAAATGCCCACCCTAAACCCTAAACCCTTAACCACAAACTAACGTCACATGACCGTACCCTAAACACAACCTAACCATGCCCAGCAAACCCTAATCCCTCAAACGCGAACAGAATCACCACTTGAACGCATGCTTCTCGTCACTCAAAACACCTTCAAAAATCTCTTAAAAAATGAAAAAATACCAGAATGATGGCAGTCTAGCAGAGACAGAGAACACTGGAAGCCAATATATAAAGGAACTACGGAGCGGGGGGGCCTTATTTACCAAAATGGGGCTGCTGCAACATGCCTGATTCAGGCATGTTGCACAGCACCATTTTGGTAAATATAGGGCCCCCGCTGCACCAGATTTGCAAATATTTTTGAAAACGCACCTTATCGGTAAATATTTTTAAAAAAAACACCCTTTTGGTTCTTTTGCCTGAGATTGAATCAAAGTCAAAGTATTCAACTTCTCTTCTCCTTTGTCTGGCTAGTCTCCTTCGGATGGTTCTTTCAATTTCAGGATCGAATTGTAAATCCTCAGGGTTAACTGAACCTCGCATAAAACCTAGAGAAGCGATTAGTAACAAAAATTCCGATCACAAAGATTAAAAATTACTGTAAAAATCTGTTAGCCAATCCTCGAAAACGGCGCCAAAAACTTGTTGACGAAATACCGCACACTACGGCAAGTGCACCGATCGTTTCAAGTAATAAAAGTGGGTAAGTAGAGTATCGTTCTCCACAGGGATTAGGGTGAAATTCACAGTAATATTAATTCTAAATGATTGGAAGTAAAAAGAAAATATTTTTGGATAATTTGTTGTGTATTGAAGAGTTGAATAGTAAACTGAAATTAAAATAAATGCAGTAAAATAAATTGGAATATTACCAATGGAAGAAACAATTGTGGTCAGGCACAATCCCTAATGTTCACTACCTCTTTCACTCAACTGGATTATCAAGTTTGATTACACAATGATATATCTTTCCTATTATAGTAAATCCTAATTCCTTAGCAATTTAACCCTTTAACAATAATCCTAATTCCTTAGCCATTCTTGTCAAGCATGTAAAAGACTATATATTCTTATTGCTCAGAGAATAAATCTTTCCTACTTTAGTTAATCCCTAATTCTTAGTGAATTAGCTCTTTAACCCGAATCAAAGACCCAATTCCTTGGTGAATTCTATCAAGTTAAGCATGTAAAAGACTATATTATAAGGTTCTGCAACCACGCATCCCTATCCCTAGGTGGTGAACAACTGTTATTTTACTAAGGTCAGAAATTAGAATCCCAACGTCTCCATTGCGAATCCCAACCCTCAATACCTAAATAGAATGACCAGTTCTAAATAAGAATAAACAATAAAACACCGAGTAAAATAAAACAATAAGAATTCTCATTCAATACCAGTCAAGTTACAGAGGAGATTACATTAGTTCATGGCCTTCCCACAATACAAGGTTTAGCCTGCCATAGGCCTCAAAGCAACCAAGGCTGTCAAATAAAACATGATTCTGCAGTGACCTAGCCTTGATCCTTGACCTCTAAGGGTTTAGAATAATAGAGAGAGTGCATTGGATGATTTCCAGTGTATTCTAGTGTCCAGGGGATGTTGCCCCACCACCTGTGCGACGACAGACTGAGTCCCATCCTCTGGTGGTTCGTACTAACCGTCGTGCACGCCATGAGGGCTTGCTGCTACACCAGACAGCTCCTGCCGTAGCAGACAAGCCAGTCGTTTTGCCAGCCGTGCCTCCCCATCCTCCTGGTCTATTCTTCACACCTGGCTACTCTGCTGGGGTATCGCAGCAGTATTTTTGGCCTCCGACCTATGAGGCCGGATCTTCTAGCGGTGGGCAGCATGCATATCCACCATCATAATACCCCCCATGGTATAGTATGTCGTCGATGCCACAGCCAGGGTTCCAGTTTCCGCCGTATCCGATGTATGCATCGCCATCTACTCCATAGCCATACTTTTACAGGCCTGCACAACCCACATCACAGCCCGATACGGCATTCACGACTCCGCCGCCACATTCGACATAGCCGATGGCATCACCAAGGTCCGACAGTGCCGATGATCCTATTGCGGACTTCCTAACGGTGGCTATGCAGGATGAAGGTGATGGCGAAGGCAATCATGATGAGCAGGTTCAAGACCCTGATCGACTAGTTAGGCATAATCCGGTCAGGGGAGCACGACATCGATGTCATCTGTCACCTTATGAGCATGACATGAGTCGATGTGCTGGATATCATGGGGACCATCGTGACGCTTAGTGACATTTATTTATTATATGGACTTTGTTATTTATTTCCTTTGAACATTTGTTATTTCTTTGGTTTATGGACACGGTTATTTATTTGCTTTGGACATGTGTTATTTATGTGTTGTGGACATATGTTATTTATATAGTTTCGACATTTGTTTTTAATATTTTGGAAATTTGGTTTTTGTGGGTTTATATTTGCACAACTTCTTTTAAATAGCAGACCTTCGTACACGTTAATTAATTATACATACTTAATAAATTATACATACATAAATGGTTATAACTGCTGCTGCAATCGTGAAGGACAGTTTCGTCTGTTGTGACCAACCACCTTACAATAACCACATCTTAAACGTGTGGTTGATCCTTCTCGCGAATCCATTTCGTTGCGTATGCGTGTTGTCGCAGGCCTTCCTTTTCTGCATCTCAGCGAAACATCAGGCAAAATGGTGGGTTGTCTAGAAGGTGGTATGGAGTCTTCGTTTTCAATTAGAAACCACTGAGACGAATATACTTCACATTGATAACCAACACTGTACACGGGGTGAATGTATTGAGTGGGGTCGATGTGCATGGACCTGCATACTGTCACCACATGGCTGCAAG
Source organism: Glycine tomentella (assembly GCA_007407185.1). Taxonomy (NCBI): domain Eukaryota; kingdom Viridiplantae; phylum Streptophyta; class Magnoliopsida; order Fabales; family Fabaceae; genus Glycine; species Glycine tomentella. The sequence goes on along the minus strand of PYAF01005076.1, from coordinate 702,819 downwards.
GAAATTTGAATGCAGTGAACTCACCACATTGACATACGCATTCTGATAACGACAACGACCATTTCTTTCCTTCATGTTGAGTGCGAATGTTGAACGACTCCTACACCTCAAATCTATCGTTGTTTGTGTCGTAAGCAATAACATTGTGTGTTGCGGATTTATGAACCATCCTCAAATATTTTTGCCACACTAATTTTGCAAAATGATTACCTCTGGTCATCTCTTCAAGGGCCTTACCCCCATGTTGCAAAAAATATGTCACTAGCCAAGCGTGTGTAAACCGCACAAGCGAAGTAATAGGAAGATTTCTTACGCCTTTAAGAACCTTGTTAAAAACCTCTGAGATATTGGTTGTCATGTGACCAAATCTTCGTCCATGAACATCATAAGCTACGGTCCACTTCTCCTTTGGGATTCGATCAATCCATGCGGCTATCTGAGGACTTGCTTCTCTAAATTTCTCGAATCCGACATCAAAATCTAAACGCGAGGTTGTATAACCTACATACACAAATAACACTTACATATGACGACAAACTTAATTATGCATAATGTACATGTAACCATAAACGAGAAGAGCGATGGCTTACCTAACATTTTCAACTGCTTTTTTAACATGACATTCTTGAACTTGTGATTGAAATTGCTCGCTAAATGACGAATGCAAAACACATGATATGCCCTCGGGGGATGCCATCCCAGCTCGACATTGTTCACCGCCACAATTATGCTCGTATGGCGATCCGAAATAAGACATTCCATTTTTTTGCATAACATGAATACGGATAAGTGCCAAAAACCATGACCAGTTGTCAATATCCTCCCTAGAGACCACTGCAAATGCTAGTGGAAGGACGTAATTGTTTCCGTCAATTGATGTTGCAATAAGCAATGTTCCTCGATATTTCCCATACAAATGGGTACCGTCGATGCTGATAACGGGCTTGCAGTAATTAAAAGCATCACAACACTACTTAAATGTCCAAAACACCCTCTTAAATACCCTACAACTTCCATCCAGTTGTCCTTCAACATAATGCTCTATTGTTTCCAACTTATAAGCAGACCCTTGAGCAAACTCTAACATATAACCCAACCACCTTGGCAGGAACGCATACAATTCATCCCAATCCCCAAACACCTTAACAATGGCTTTCTGCTTTGCCTTCCATGCCTTCCTGTATGATATATGAAATGCTAGCGTTGTTGAAATCCTTTTCTGAATTAAGCTGATTTTAACACTGGGGTCCTCCCTAATCATTTCTGCAATTCGTTACATAATAACAAGTAGTAAATCAGTTTGGCTAAACATACAAATTATTCTATAACAATTTTAAAGTACCTATGATCAACGAACATATGAAATTTGAGTCCAGCTGCTTGTGATCCTGAGACAGATTAACACTAACGCACATGTGTTCATTGTTCCATATGCCTACAACCCATTCACTGGAAGCCTTTTTTTGGTATGCCCTCATCCTCCATGGACAACCGTCATTATGATATTCACAAACCATTATAATCCTTTTCGTATCACTTTTTTCAACTACGGTTGTCCGATGCTCAGCCATACAGTATTGTTTTATTGCCATTTGCACATCAAACTTGCTCTCAAACACCTGCCCCTTGTATAGCGCTTGCCCCATCTCCCAGTTAGGTACTTGCACTCCTTCCATGTCATCTGCCTCCTGATCTGGGTGTGCCCAATTAATATTTGTGTAATGGCTTACGTTAGACCAAAATGGCATATTGCCCTCTCCTATACAATCATACATTTACCACATTGTTATGCTTAACCCACAATATATTAACACTAACAATACTAAGTAACACACAATTATGCGTCCATACCTGAAATCAGAGGCACATTTTGCATTCCAACAACCCCTGCAGAAGGGATTTCAAAAGCACGATCAAAATCATTGTCTACGTCCGTATCTGATGAGTCACTATCTGGAACAACACCTTCATCAACCTCTTCCTTAGAACTGTCCATGGGCCAAGCTGGGTCATGGGCTGGGGCCATTTCTGTATCTTCAAAATCAATTTCTTGGGATGGTTGGGTTGGTGGTGGTGGTTGTGGCGATGGGGATATATCTCTACCTTCCGGATTAAGCATCGGCTCTAAGTTAAGGTCAATGGACCCCATGTTTGTAGCAAATTGTTGACTGCTTGACTGTCCACCAGAATATACTTTCGCGTACAATTCTATAAATCTGAGATTTTCTCCATCGGATGTGCATGCATCAGTAACTAAGGTTACATCTTCGTCATCTACAATATCCACACCAACCCATTGCACCGGGTTGCCAGATGCACATCTCGCACTAAGTCGAGATACAGATTGGCCCCGTTGTAAGCGTAACTTCTTGTATATCATTCTCATCAAATGATCGTAGCTGCATCGTGGCGGAATACGGAACATTTTGCTTTCTCCTTCGAACACTTGACCATTCGGTCCAGCATATCTCCTCCCATTATAATATACTATGGTGATTACACCATTCCCTCTCCCACTCATTTTTGCAAATTGGAGACTATACCAACGAAAAATATTCTCAAGAGGAAAATGTTCTCAGAACGACATGCAAATTGGATGGGGGGTGCTGTCATTAAATAGGTGGGGTGTGGACACCAAGTTCGCTAGCCCCTATAGCGAACACCAAGTTCGCTACCCTAACAAGGAAACTACGCGCCTGCCACATGTCATCCTCTCACCTAGTTCGCTATTAGGTCTAGCGAGGTACATTACGTACTTCGCTGACCTGGCTAGCGAACTTTGCGCTGTCCGCCACGTGTCCTGCCCGGTCTGCCGGGGCACTAGGCCATTGGTCAGACTGGCGCCACATCAGCAAGAATAGTTTGCTGGGGTGCCTAGCGAACTACGCCGCATGGCATTCCGGCAAATAGTTTTGCCCACGTGGTATTTCGGTAAATATTTTTAAATATTGTGGCACAATGATCGAGGTCTCGTAAAATCTGATCATTTGAGTCCCGAAAAACTCAACCAGTACCCGCGTTTTTCTCATTGCTATTTACGGGACCATTACAGTTCAAAGTTTAGCTTGAAAGGCTTCATCTAGCTAACACATACCTTCTCCCTAACCACTATATATAAAAAAAGTAAAAAAAAAAAATTAGTCGTTAAATTTAGTAATGATTCCTTTTACTCACTAAGTTTGAGGTGACAAGTATTTTAGTGCAAATTTATTAAAAAGTACACATAAATTGTTTTGTGACTAATTATAATTTTTTAATCAACTAACCACTTGAATCTAAAGACTCGTGATTTTATTCCTAAAGCAACAATTACGTGAAATATTTCTCATACTAGGAGATATGGTGGGAATATGCAGCTAATACTAAGCATGCATGCTTGTAACTTGTCTCAATCCAGATATTATAAGGTTAAAGAAACCCGATTATGTATTGGAACTGCTAGCTATGTCCTTGGACATTATGATAATCCAGGACCTTATGAATGAAATTATTAGCCCTTTTTTTCTTAAAAAAAAAAGATAAAACAAAAATCCATAACTGTCCTCTTCACCCTCTCCATTTCGCAATCTCAATAATCCCTTTCATAGTCCTTCAACTTCAAATAAAAAATGACCCATAATTAATAGTGGACCCTCCTCATTATGCTATCTCGTTTTGTCACATTTGCATTTTTCTTTTTCCTCCACGACGGCTGCATGTTGTTTTGGGTGTCTCGTTCCATCTTGTATTTTTTTTAAAAGACCTTGTATGTTTTAATTTGTCGCTGTTTTGGTTTGCCGGGGTACAATAATATATATATATATATATGTATATAAATAAATATGTGAAATAATTATATTTTTGTTTTTGTATCTAGATCTTGCCCCAAAGTAAAGAGACCTAACTCAAGCGCATTCAAGTATGAAGTGTCCTGCCTAACTAGGTCAAATGCTTAGGCATATATAAGATTGTGTTATAACTTGTCAATCCGATATTTCTGGAAGGACCTATCTTATCATAGCTTTGCCCCGCAACTTCGAGATCTCTGGGCATGCCCTACATGGATGGTTTTAGGGATACTTAGAGGCTAAGGGTTGTACTTCAATCGTAACAGGTGTTATCTGGGTAGTGTGCAGATGTCGGTCGGTGACCGAAAGGCCACTTAGAGAGAAGGGTTGATTGATCAAGGGGGTCGTGGAGATACATAAACTCACAGTTCCAAGTGCGTAAGCATGGAAAAGATTAATTAATCGTGAGTCATGATCTTCGTTTGACCGACCAAGGGATCGAGGGGGTACAATTTCATAAATTAGTTTGAAATTAAGTCATGTAAAAAATTATTTAATGATTATAATTGGATTTATCGAACCACTTGTCACTACTACAAATGTCCTATTTCACGACAGCATATCAAGGGCGGTTATACAATAACCGTCGTCGAAAAAGGGACAGTGGCATACTTGTAATTAATTGAAGTTGACAAGGACGGGTTTTCTATAAACCGTCGTGGTTTTGTTGTGCAGAAAATAAAAGGCCGCTATGAAACACCACACACACTCTCAGCTCCCAATTCTGATTGTCTTAAAACATCACTCTCAGACAAACCCTAGTCTCCTTAGTCACAAAAACACGTTCTCCTTGTCAAACACAGACTCGCAGTGAGTATCGTTCGTCAAGCAGGCCAACTTCCATCACCACCACAGGTGAGTCTTCTTTTCGTTCTCCTCTTCATTGATTTGGTTGGAAGCTAGTATTCATTGGAGATATTTTGAGGGTCTTGGGTTTCGATTAGTTCCTGTCCATGCTCTTCGGAAAAGGGGTTTTAATTTAGGGGTTCGTGAGCGGAGCTTGTTCCGTCGTGGCTAATGTTGTCTTCAATTTCCCATTAGGTGAGTGTATTCCATTGTTAATTAGCTTGTTCTAGGTTAGGGTTTTGGGTTTTTGTCACATTTGGGTTTTTTTTTTTATCTTGTAAACCTGGTTTTCCAAGTTGCATTGTGTGATTTGGTCTGCCTTGAATGCATTTTGGAGGTGCGTTTTCCCCTAAATCAGTGTATTCTCCCCATTCTCACGCAACCCACCCCATTTTAGAGGTTCGTTTTCCCCCATACTTGCTAGTTGTTATTTTTTTTTTTTGTATATGAAAAAGTCAACAAACTCAATCTTCAATGCTAGTGAAGATTTAAGGAAGCAAAGAACTATAATATTCTAACAATAAAAACTGAATATGATTTGTTATAGACTTAAGGATCTAGCTTTTCCTTTTTTTATTTGCACTTACCTATGTAAAATAGCATTGTGAACATTCAACATCAATTGATTTGCTTAAAAGAACCACAAAAGTATTACAGAGAAAAAACATATAAAAATGAAAACTATCAAGAATAAAGAGTACAAAGGGAAAGGAATTGATAAGGATGAGTTAAAAGGGACAAATGAAACCTCTGTTGCAAGGGTGCTAATGGTTGTATCCTTGACATCTCTAAGCAAGTGTTCCACTCCTGCACAAAGAGTTGAAGAATTAAAAAAAAAAAAAAACAGGATTGCTATCACAAATTCACAATATGTTTGGCTTAGCACATAAAACTGAATGGAATACTTAAAAACAATACCATGCTGTGTTTTTTGGTTTCGTGCACTGTTACTATGAGCTAAAATTTGAACTGAATTGATCTTAGCTGTGAAACGTCTATCTAGAAATAAGCCATTTCAGCTTCTATAGTGCACAAATTTATCCTTTTGCGAGTATAGCAGCTTCATAATTTAATGTACATTTATCATTTACTATTTCTATTGTATGAAGAAATACATGAAATTCATGATCATATATCGCTGATTTGATATTGTATTTGTAACGATCTCATCAATCATATATGTTTTGAATATGATGTAGACTTCATTTTTTATAGTAAGACAAAAATGTGTGTCCTTAGGTTTTGTTGGATTTGTACAATTATGCAGTCCATATACTTTTGTTGTGCTTTCTGATTTTGACAATAAACACTACTAATTTTGTGTTTTTGTGTCTTCTTTTTTAACAAACATTTAGGCCCTAGGCCTACCATAGCTAAATAGCCTCAAACTAGGCTACTAGCTGCCATGACTCCAATACATACAATAGTTATACTTTACTCAAGCATGATTGTTTGTCATTGAAGATATTTGTGGTCTCAAACCAAAATAACAACGTTTAGTTTGCAGATTTACCCAGTTTGCACTAAATTGCAGTTAAAATGACCAATTTTGTTAGGCCTAAATTTAAATTTCCCAATGTTTTTTAGTGGAGAAGGAAGTGGCAAGTTAGTAGTATCCTATACACAAGGTCTGCCTGGCCTTTTATCAAATTTTAAAGCAAAACATTATTTCTATTAAACATTAAAGAGTACCATGGACCCCTCGAATATATATATATATATATATATATATATATTCTGTACAATGTTATTAAGCTATTATACCCTGCCTCATTCACATGCAAATCATATCAATAATTTCATTATTTTTGCCTTGACATGAATCAAAACCTGCTTCAGCCTCTTCCTCTCCTTAGTAGCTTCCTAGGTTCACCTCTACATGAATCTTTGCTACAAAACCAAAATGATAAATTAATTCCATAAATTAATCACTATGCTGTTTCTGATTCCAGTGCTGGTAGCTCTTGCACGAACAATTCCACTTAGGTAAATAGGAATCAGTCAGAAAGCACAAGTAGCACAGGTTAGCTAAATGGGGTTGAAGTTGAACAATTAATTGTAGAAATCTTTTTTTGTTTCTTTTTCTCAATTGATTTGGTTTGTTATAATTATTATAATTATTTGTATCTGTCTGTCCAACTGGACAACAAAAATTAATTAATTGAATGTGAATCTTTTGGTTTAGTGTTAATTAAGTGTTCTTTGTTTTTATGTCTTTATGTTTAAAGATAGCCTAGTACTATTTGAAGTAATGGGAAAAGTGACCATAGGATCACCAACACACTAATAACTTGCTCCTTTTCTCAACGGCTTATGTTTAAGCTATAATGAAACTGCACTACTGTGCTTTTTTTTTTTCTTTTTCTTATATAAGATGTGAATGCAACTCACCTTATAGCACCAAGCCTTTGGATTACTACTATTATGTTTAAGCTATAAAGAAAAATTTCAGAACTACTATTTGTTTAGGATGGATGAATATCACATCAAGTATGCATTCTCTCTTGTGTAGAAAATAAATAGACTTCTGTATATATGTAGAAATGCTCAACAATTTGTTCCCTACCTTGTAGCTACTCCATTGAATCTCTCATTCTAGCTTTTCTTTTCTTTTCTTTTTTTTTAAATTTTTAGATATTACTAAAGAATTTTTGGCTTTGTAAAAACATGTTAAATGTAAATTAACTAGTCCAGTAGCAACTTGTTTTTCTTTTTGGTTACTATCTGTCTCTTGGGTGGTTTTATTTGACCTTTTAAATTTCTTAGTTTAGTCTCTTTCTGAGTTTTCTGGGCTCTGTTATCATGTCATTTTGGTTCTATGAAGGAAAAAAAAGATGTTGTTTTTGGTGTGTGGAAAGGAATTTGGCGAAAATTATGAATTCTTGAGTATGCATATCAGTATTTTTGTTTCACCAAATACCTCCACTTTTTAGCATTAGGCCATTCTTGTGTTGCTACATGATATAAGTCAACCTTATATTAGTTGGCAACAAGATGGATTTGATTGAAGGAATGTTAAGTTTCAATTATTATCCATAATTCACTAGAAGTACTTATTGGTAAGGTTTGTTTGAATATGATGCAATGTGAAAGATTTTTCTTCAATTCCATTTTGAGAGAACATCATGGAGAGTTTTACTTCACCAAGAGGCAAGGTAAAAGAAATCGTTTAGTTTATATTTTTGATCTGCTGAGATACAAGTGTTTTGATCTCCTTTATATGAATAAATTCTTTGATTTGGTTGTGGCAGAGGACCGACAGGGGTAGGGGTGTCACCATAGTTGAGATATCTACCTCTGCTGAGATGCCTCAATCATTCATTTTTTTTCGCTTAAAAAAACATAATGTATGTGTGTTCATGGAAAAAAAAAAGATACTAGTTTGATATTCTCTTTGAATGCGTACTGTAAGTGGTGGTTTCACCACATGAATTTTATTCTCAGCTTTCAAACTTTCACTTTAATAAAAAAGGTTGGAATTCTAAAAGTAAAACAATATATACTATTACGTGATTTATATATGGGTAGGAATACCTACCTACCAAACTATTATGTGATTTAAATTTAATAGAAAAATAATAGACTATAGCGTTGACTAGTAAACTAAATAAACACTAATACATGCTTATGCCTACCTTGTTTGATATATTCTGCTGACTTTTCTCACGTTTTTCTTTGGCCATTTTCCAAATAAACACTAATAGCAGGAAAGTATTAATCTAAATAATAAATAATGTTTTAAAGTAAAAGTTGGTTTATAGATAGTGTTTTTTTTTTGTTTATAGATATATATATATATATGTTTTATTTTGAATGAATAACATAAATATCGTATGAAAATATAATTTAAATATTTTTATTTTGAAAATCATAAAAATATTTAATCAATATATTATAATTTCAATAATAATTTATAATTATATTATTATATTTAATATCGATTGAAAAATTTAATAATTGATTAATTAAATTAAAAATATGTGTGCGCTTGGTTGATAATCCGACAACTTATTTCTATTGATTTTCTATCACTACAAGAAAAATCAAATATTCCGACGGACATGGTAAAAAGGAAATTGTTAAATGTTAATACACTCTTACGTTCATGGTAAAACCTACAAAGTAGCAATCAAGATCGAATATAAGTTCAGTTAAACCTGTCTCAAACTCAATAAGAATTGATTAAGTTTAATTATAACTTAATAAGTTATGTTAAGTTGCATGTAAATTAATTTAATTTAAGTTTAACATAATTTAAGTTCACTGTTTTTTCTAGTTTAAGTTCATAGACTATTTACTTTATTGTTAGTCGGAAACTTTCATCTTGATACAATCTCTAGGATAGTAAATTTTTTTTATGAAGTTACATATTTGTGAATTTTGGTGGAGTCATGTTGATCACATGATAGTTCCTTGGTATTGACACACATGACCCTGTAGGCTACTTAAAGGTATTTGTGAATTTCATTTGCTCCTCTTCTCCTTTAATTAATGGCTTCATTGGCTTGTATAACTAATCTTGTACAGGCAACTTCTTTTTTATATAATGTCTTAGGAACTTTGTTCTGGGTTATTGCTAACACGACCTTTTCTTCTTCTTGCTACATTAGCATTAGAGCACCCGCTAGGGTTTCTTCTGCAAATCCAACCAAATGGTTCGTTCCTATGCTAGCTAACTAATTAACGAAATTAATTTTTGAGTAACTAGTTTCTTCTGGCTTTGCAATTTTCTTTTTCTTCCAATGAAAACACTCAATGGAATATTCACAAAACTAGTTTTTTTGCCACTCTTTTGACAGAGAAGGAATCCAGAATGAGGTTAGTTAGATTATGAGTCTATGACTATGACTATATATATTTGTATTCCTCTATCCTTAGTGAGCAATTATTGGCATTATTTTCATTATTTTCTTTGGTTTAAAATTTTTTATTTTATTTGCCCTCACCATTCATTATCTGGTACTTATTCTCCTCTCCTTCCATTAATAGTAGGTATGAAAGGGCACAACTTGTTCTTCAGAATGGAGATCAAGGATCTTGCTCGTGAGGCACTTAAGAGAAGAAGGTCTTATACTGTAATCCACTTGCCTGTCTAAAATCTTTGTTTTAGTTGAGTTTATGCATCATAAATGAGAATTTAGGATTTAATTATATCATTTATAATTACAGTGTGTAATGATATTTGTGGACAGGTAGAATAGAAGGCAAGTCAGTTTTTATGATGCTACTTAACATGTTATAGAGCATAAAGTGTTTGACTCAAAGCAGTCTTGGTTAATTGTGATGGGTTCTATTTTCTGGTGGGGTTTATATTGATGAATTGTAGGCATCTAAATTGTGGGTGGGTAGCTTATTTCCATTCATATGTTGATATCCAAGATGAAACTGATATTTTGTTATGCTTGTATTTTCTGCACCGAACATGTTTTTACATATGTTTGCTGAATGTCCCTTCTCTATAGGCATGCAACCAGTTGTTTATATATATTTATTTATTATTTTCTGCACTAAGCATGTTTTGACACATGTGCTCTCTCTATAGGCATGCACCCAGTTGATGGGTCATATGACCATCAACAATAGTACTCAAGTTTCTTAGACACAAGGATGGGGACTTAGAGCAATCCTCCAAAATGAGAGTGATATCAGTTTTTCAATTTTGAATCCACTACTAGATTTTTGAAACCACTATCCCAAGGAAGTCTTAAACCTTTCTTGATCCCCAAAGCTCCACATTAGTCATAGAGCAAGCTCCAATTATAGATGAGAAATTTGTTATAAATTTCCATTTTCATCCCTTAGCAGACCACCAGAACCCACATTAGTGTTTTATTTCATCCCTCTTAAGTCTCACCAAATTTGTTACACCTGCAGAGCACTCATTTACACATTTCCTCCCGAAGAATTTTTCATTTTCTTCAAACTTTTTATAATTCATTATTTGAAGCTACTCAAATTCACTATGAGATGTTGCGAGGGTGCTACGGTAAAGACCATGGCGGGGCTATGGAGTGTTGCGCATAGAAATGGCCCAAGAACAACAATAATAAATTCACGATTCTGTGCTTTATTGTAATATATGAAAGTATAAACACTTATTCATCTTGCTCATGCTGGTACGTAAGAAATAAAATCCATGATTTTCATTCTTAATTTATTTCCTTCAGCATTGAAAATTAAATAAAAAAGAGATTACTTTATTCTCTCCATCACTGAGGATTAATTAAGTATTAGAATTCAAAGGAAATAGTTTGTTGTTCCTTTGATTACACAAACCAATGCAATTCACATGTTCTGTATTTCGAGAATTCTAAGAGAGAGAGAGGAACAAGAAGATTTGATACAGTGGGAGAGGATAGAGAGAATTTTGAAGATCTTGCCTGAAAGAGTGAGTGCTTAAAGGTGTACAATTTTTAAATGAGCCAAATGACACTGTGATTGTGATTCACGTGTACTAACCTCACCAAGTGAGATAAAAACTTTTGTTATTAATTGCTATATTGAAAAGTGCCAATACCATAACACAAACTTACAGCGTAGTTTTTAAGTTGTAGAATGGAATTGAGATTCTTATTCGGTTGAGCAACATGTTGGTGAGAGAAGCTTGGCTTCTTCCTTCCATAGTCTTCAATTGAATGAGCCTTGAGGAGGTCTCTTTCTCTTATTCTTCGAACAGTTTTAATTAGTCTAGCAAGCTATATATCCCTATTTAACCAAAAATATGTTATATAAACAAAGAATCAAATGTGAACCAAAAATATGCTATAATATAAGGAACTCTATCGCATATACTGAAATTTGCTTTGTTCTTTTTCTTGTTATGTATTTTTATACAAGTGCCTAAATATAATGACGGGGGATTATTTAATCTTACCCACAATGAAATTTAAGGTATATTTTCTTTTCCTTCATTGTTACTCCCTTTTTGTCTCTTTAGCATTCGTGCCAGACTTGGAATTGCATGATGCTTAATCAACTGGTCTTTAATATTTGTGTAGGTTTTTACCATGTGGCATTATATGAGCAAATATTGCAAAAATTTTAATTCAGAAAATTTAATATATACACTGGAAGTTGAAATTTTTTTAGTATTACATTACTTTTGTTGATGCTTATAGTAGGTTTACTTTGGGTATACTTAAAACTAAATCAGAAACTTTGGAGGTTTTTAAACAATTCAAAGCTATGTTAGATATACAATCATTTTAGGCGTTTCTATTTGAAAATTGAAAAAAGTCCCTCTCCCCCTTTTCACAAGACTAAAAAAACTATACAATAATGCATTCTCTTCATTGGAGGTGTGTTATGATATCATTCCTTTGTTGCTAAATAGTGAAATAAGTACAAACTTAAATCCATTTCTAGAGAGTAGTTTAATTTATTAAGTTTGACTAGAATCAAATAATAATAATAATAATAATAATAATAATAATAATAATAATAATAATAATAATAATAATAAAATGATCCCTTTTAAATGCTCCCCTAAGATAGTGTGAAGGCATTCCATTTCCACCTATGTGGGTTCCTCATAGTATAAGTATCAGGCCATTTTAATCTTTGGTCAAGTGATCAATTATACTATCTTTTTAGTTTATATGCATATGCATGTTAGACACAGTACATATGCTCAATAAAATGGCTCAATTAATGTCTTGGTGTACTTAAGTGGCTTGTTGTCCTTTTTTAGATGTGTCCTTTTTTACTTGTTGGCATGCATGTGGACATGATGCTCACACCACCATGCTACTTGGGGCTGCAAAGTTGCTCAATCAGCGCCAAGATAAGCTTCAGGTTCTTTCCAAATTCTCACTTTGCTAATTTTGGTGGATCTTTTAGGTTTATGGTGTTTTGTCTCTGTAAGGTGATTTCTAACAATTCTTCATAAAATAAGCTTGGGGACTTTAATTTCTTCACACGATAATGTTTGCTGGAGCCGGATAATGAAAAGAAAATGAACTCCTCCTTCAATTCAAATTAAATGTCTTATTTTTTTACTGCGTAATTATTTCATCATTGCCAATTGGATTGCCGAAACACCGTCACTTGGCTAAGGAATAAGACCAAGCTATTATCTTTTAGTGGCTCTATATTTACACTGTATTATAGACTTGTAGGAGTTATATGAAGTTTTGTTGGCCTAAGTGAGGTTCTGTGTTGATTGGTATTTTATTATGGTGATTATACATGTTTATATACTATCTTGGAATGTCCATTTTTTAGGGGATGTTCTGTTGAAATTCCATTAGACCAGTCTTTGAATAAACAAATTTTATCTGGTTGAGTATTAAAGCACTGTGGATTTTCAACAAGTTATGCCTTCTTTCTTTTTTAATATTCACATTGGCATGCATATTCTATAAACAAGATTGCTTGTCACTTTTAGAATGAATTGCATGCTTGTTAAGAGTTGTTTTTGTAAATGGACCGAATTGCTAAGATCCTATAAAACATGAAGATATTTGTTGTGTTCTGTATTTTTGTTTATATGTTGCTGCTATATTTAGAAATTAGTATATCAAACTATCCTAGTTATTCTACTTTCAAATTAATTATATTCTTTGCCTCTTCTAACTGATGTCCCTTGTTGCTATATTTAGAAATTGGTGTATCAAAATATCTTTTTCTTATAAGAAAACTATCCAAAAGAGAACTAATTAAATAAGTGATAACTATGCATCACTGTGACGATAGCAACTTTTATTTTTGGTCCAAATCTTGATTGAAACTTGAAATGATGACCATGCGATGGCTTACAATTGGGTCAATGGCTCTAGTACAATTGTCGACTGCTACGATAAAGGGCACAAATGCATCATGGTTTACTAAATATTTTATTATTTCTTGCTAATGAATACTATTAGAATATTGATTAAAAAAATTAATAAAAAATATTTAGTATATATATATATATATAAAGAGTGTAAAAGAAATAATAGACAACTTAATTTTTTACTTTTCAATAAAATCATTTATACTTTAAATTTCTCGAATTATTTTTGTTGATAGGTACTAAATCAATAGTTTGAGGTATAATCAATTTTTCTCTTTCTCAATTACTCAATTTCTATTATTATATATGTTCTTGTAGTTTCTTCCTTTTCACTATTATAATACTATTCATTGTCCTAATCTTTTGATTTTGTTGCTGCATATGTATTGAACTGAACCTATGCATTATAAATTTGTAATTGGGGTGATGTGAAAGGTTGAAGGTGCAGCAATTTTCAGGTGATATCTATGTGGCTAATTGTGATTAGTTCCTTTTTGTCGAACATTGATATTGGTATAAAACATAAGTAGTTTTTCTTTAGTTGGAGTTTACATTTGACAGGATCACTTGAAGGAATAACCTTGGTGTTGTATTGTTGTGCTAAAGTCTCAAACATTTATTTCATTTGGTTGTTAATTTGAAGGCTTTTGGTATCTTTCAGGGTTTAAATGGTATTGTAGGAGATGAGATGAGACTTGGAAAGACCATTCAACCCATTGCTTTTTTGGCCCAAAGGATCTTTACCGTAGGTAAATTTTGTTTCTTTTCCTTTTTTTTACCTTGATAGGCTCGGGTACAGTAATGACTTTCTACATAGGGTTAATGTTTGACAAAAATAAACTTCTTTTAATCAAATGTCATTAACCATACAAAGATATTTGTCAACATATAAATTTTGTTTGTGGAATGCATAAGCTAGACTATAGTGTATTAGATATAGCTTTAATCATAAGCCTTGACTTAAGCAATTGAAAGAATTAATTTGTACAGTGTGATTTACTAACTATGGATTCTATATTATTGCGTTATGAGACCAGCTCATCATGTAATCACTGTTAACAAACCAGCTAAACTGATGCTCACAATATCTCTGATTTAGTATTTGCTATCTTCATAGGTTTATGGTGTTAAGGCAACAATATTATAAAAGACTAGTGCAACTAGCCAATCCAATGCATAATTGTTGTTGCTTAATTATCCATTTTTTTAGGCAGATCCTTTCTTTTTTGACTGTAAGGTTCATCGCTAGTTTGAACTGATAATTGATTCTTGGTTCCCTTTTGAACTCTCAGGATTGTTAACTATGGTGAGTTACATCATAGGATGTTATAAGTGGTCGACAGTGTTTTGTATTTTCTAGCATTTTGCTAACATAGTCTTGGTACAATAATCTGGAAGTTGTAATGGTTTTAGGTGATGTGATGTTGTAATTCTAATAGAAAGTGTTAAATGTTTTTAATATATGATGTGGTTTTAATGATTGTATATTATGCATTCGTAGGTGTAAAATACACCTACGAATGAACACGGTTATTAAGGAAAACCGTCATCGTATGCTGACATACGATGATGATTTTCCTTAATAACCGTCTTCGTTTGTATTTTATTTAAAAAATAAATAAATAAATAATTAGAAACGATGACGGGTTTTTAGAACCGTCGGCGAAAGTATCTCATTTTCAACGACACGCACAACATTGACGGTTCAACAACCGTCATCGTATGGCCTAAATAACCGTCATCGTAGGCCTTCTGTGTAGTAGTGTGTTATTAGCCTATTATTGAATCACCCACAAATAATATTTAGTCCCACAAACTACATACTCAAACGGTTGTTAGAGGGGTGTGTTACATAGTGGTCTAGAACCATCACGTTATTCATGGTTTCGACCAATAATCATGTGACACGTGGACAATCAAATATATATTTACTAAATTAAAGATATGCTTAGTAACTATCTAACAAGCACTAATTGTGTTATCCTTTAATTTAAGGGATCTTGATCAATTTAAAATATAAAGTTATCTACGTATCACATGATTATTGGTGGGTACCATGAAGAATGTGGTGGTCCTGGACCACCTAATAATTTCTCATTACATAGAAATCCCATATAGATTACTAATATAATCAAAACAGTATATAAAAGTATAATTAAGTTGCATGAAGTAACTTTTGTAATTAAGTTAAACTCAAACTTAAGTTCTAAAACATGACTTCTTTGTCTTAAACAATACGGTCATCAGGGACATATCCAGAAACCTATTAAAGGAGACTATTTTTTTTCTTTGTAATTGCTTAAATGTCTAACTTTTAATAAGTATTAATTTTTTAAAATATATTTACTATTTTTATACAAAATTGAAACTAATTTTTATTTTAAATGACAACAATCTTAACCATTATCATAAAAATAACAGACATTTGATTTTACACTATTTTATTCTAGTTATTGATAATTGCCTTAGGAATGTTATTTTAATGACCATTTGTAGGCAATTATGTTAATATTTCAATATTTAAGCTTGTTATTTTAGTGAAATCAATCCTAACTCTTTTATTCTTTGTTACTTTACCTCTTTTCACTGCATTCCATGTGTTTGTAAAAATGCCAAAAACATTTTTTTGTTTATTTATGTTCTTACTATTTACATTTTCACATTTCAATCAAATTATAATTATTGTTATGAAAGCCATAGTTAGTGAACATTGCTATTTTGTCGAGTATTACGTCAGTTGCTATGGATATGATACTTGAACTTTCATTTTATACTATTTGCGTGACTTAGTATGTTTGCCAAGAAGTCTACGAGCAAATTAAAGTCATTTTGAGAGTACTTCTTCTTCTTCCATGTTCTCCATTTTCTGTGTTCCTCCTCTTGTTTTGGGTCTCTCATGACCATAAGAGACTAACTTAGCTATTGTTGGAGGCTTGGATACCAAAACTTTGTGATACAATGATCTCTACTTTTCATTTAATGTTAATTATTTCAGTATTATTACTTCATTTCTATTTTTATTGCTTTGATTATAGTTTGATCACCCATATACATGTATGTTATAGAATTTTAATAACGGGAAAATGTTTTTACATTAAGAACTTAAAGAAACTTCTAAGTAACTCATATTTAGGGATGAAATGGTGTTGGTTAGCCTTATTTATGCATTTTTACTCTTAAAGTAAATTACTTGGTTTAGCTTTCTAAAGGATTAGGAATGAAATCAAATGACTTAAGCTCTTTCACATGAGAGATCATCGTTAGTTTATGTTGTCGCTTTGAAATCAAGTTACTTGGCTTATGCATTTTTACACCCAAAGTGTTTGTTTATATTGTCGTTTTGAATCTTGCTCTATTTTTTTTCATTTATTACTCTTGACTTTACATTTTTTTCACTTATACCTTAAAATATATCAATTTTTCTTTATTCCTTTGTTTAAAATTGGATATATACAAATTTCAAGCTTAAATAAAGTCATTGTTAATTCGACAACCGACCTTATCATTTTATTACTACTTGTATGAATTGGTATACTTGCCAATGAATTAAGAATTAACCGTTATCACCTTAACTATTGCAGCGATATATTAACACAACTAACTTATATATATATATATATATATATATATATATATATATATATAGTAAAACTTTCAAGCGCGGCAAGCCATCAGGATGAGTGAGAGTAGATGAGAAGAGAAGGTTTCAATTACAAAAACAAAACATGCAATATGAGAAAATAAGATTTTATTTCTCAAAGAAGATTACACAAGATTGGAAAATAGAAAGTTGGGCTCAGAGGTATACCTAGGGAGAACTCTCAGAGAAGGAAACTAAAAACTTGATTGAAGATTGCGGGACGCAACCCTTAAATAGACAAATCATTTCTTATTTCTACATTTCCGATAACCAAAACCGGAAAATCTACCGCTACAGTGAATAGTACTATATAGTAATCTGTCGCAGGAAAGGATGATGCAATGTTGATGTCAGACTGTAATCAATCATCTTCTAAGTTGATGCCAAAGCAGTCGTCTTCATTCTGGTAGAAATCGTCCAACGATTGTGAGGAGGCTTTGGCGGGTTCTTTAGCTGGCTTCTTGGATGAGGAGCAGGTGTCTTCATTCTCCTTCTCCAAAAGATTAAAGATCATCTTCATATTCTCCTTGAACTTCTCTTTCGAGGTGGAAGATGCTAAGGCTGCTATGACTTGTGATCTTTGATTAAGGAATTTGCACGCTTCGGGATCTGCTGCTTTGGTGAGAGTTGGATGTTGTTTAAACCAAAGCGATACTTGTTCTGGATTAGCCCTTGAATGGTCAAACTGAGACCACCACTTGACAAAAGCTTTCCTTCGAAGTATCGACAATTGTCCCTTGATTGATACATTACCATAGACATATCGCCATTGGAAGATCCAGGCGAGAGACAACTTACTGAAGAAGTGTAAGTCCACTGGGAAGGGATCATTATCAGGGTGCTCAAACTTCTTAGTAAAAATTGTCAGGCCAGACACTACCTCAGATGGGAGTATCTCAAGGATTAGTCCATAAAAATTCCACCACTTTAAAAACCACTGGGGAAACTTGTATTGGACATTTTGTTTGAAATAAATAAGCCATGAATGCATAAAGTCTTTATTCTGGAAATGAAAGACATTATACCAGGCAGTTTGATAATCCCAATAAGAAAAACCAATGGGATTATAGTTTTGAGAAAATCTTTTTATTTTATTCAATTCTCCAAATTCTTTAGGTGTTAAGACCTTAAAGATTTGTAGAGTTGAATAAGCGATTTGCTCAAAATCTTTATTTTTATGATGTTTAATCTGGACTGAGTTGGTATTGACCAAACTAAACTCATAAAAATGTCTTGTCTTGAGCAAAGAGGCTGGCATGTAATGGAATTGATTAACCCGAAAGTCTTGAGGAAAGATTTTCTGGGGAACTCTGTTTGTCTTGGGATCCCAAGACTCAGGTTCCATTTGAACAACGTCCTGATACTTGTTTTTTTGAGACATACTGGGTTTGAGATTTAGGTTTTTGGACTGCCAACAGTTTGGGTTGTTGAACAATGGCTTTGCCTTTTGGTTGGTTTACGATTATGGGTGTTTGGGATAGATTTCTGATCATGGTTGCAAGGCTTTCATTATCTTCATCTTCAGAAGCAATGTCAAGCCATGTTCTGGAAGGAAACCCTTTTGGAAGGTAAGTAAGACCCTGTTCTTGAAGGGCCAAAAGAGTTTGGATTGGCATGGCATAGTCTGTTTTTGTTTGTGATTGGGGTTTGGATTTTTGAGTGACAGACTCAGTGATGGATTGAGGTTTGAATTTATGAGTGGAAGACCCAGTAATGGATTGAGGTAATACCCGGGTGGATGACCCAGATTTTGATTGGTTTTTGGGACCTTCTTCTTGTTTGGACGAAGATCCAGACCTTGCATGGGCGATTAAGCCGGCCACGACTAGTCTTGGTTTGGTGGTTCTGCCTCTTCCTCTTCCTCGTGAGGAGGAAGATGATTTTACTGAATCTAGCATAGGACTACCACTACTGGTTTCTTCGCTGTAAATATTCACGAGTGAGATAGTTAGGTAGAGAGTTTAAGGTACCTTTGAGGAATTCTATTTCAAAATCAAAGATACTCAAAATAGCTTGCCATCTGGCAAAATCTGTTTTGATGCAAGGTTCTTAACATCCTTTTGTAAAATCTCTTTTGTGCAGACTTACAATCAACACGAACTAAAAACCTTTGATTAAGCAAATTAGATTGAAATTTTGATATGCATAAAACAATTGCTAAAACTTCCTTTTTTAACTTTGGAATAATTCTGCTGAGCAGGATTCCAGTGTTTTGAAGTAAATGCAATTATTTTCTTTGCCATTGACAGATTGTTTGAGGATACCACCATAACCAATGTCAGAGGCATCAGTTTTAACAATCTTTTTGGCTGCAGGATTGGGAAGGTATAGACAAGGAAGACTTTGGACTTGAGATTTAATTTGTTTAACAAGATCAGTGTCAACATTGGTCCACGGAGGAGGTGCCTTCTTAAGACGATCATAATTTAAACAGTCGAGAAAACGTTGGAGTTGAGTTTTTTCGATTATCTGGTCAGGGAACTTGGTTGAGAACTCGATGGCACGATTAATAAGAGCGATAATGCCCTGGTAGATGTTGTGACCAAGAAAACAAATTTTTGTTTGAAAAAGATTGATTTTAGTTTTAGATAAAGCAAGACCATTCTTCTTGATTACCTGAATAAAGATGTTAATATGTTTAAAATGTTGGTCGACAGATTGGGAAAACACAAGGACATCATCAATGTAGACAATAATAAAGGAGGAGTAGGGATTAAAAATGTCGTTCATAATTTTTTCAAATTCTGAAGGAGCATTTTTTAATCCAAAAGGCATGACTCTCCACTCATATTATCCAAAAGGGACCGTAAAAACTGTTTTATAACAATCCCTTTCACTGATTTGAATTTGCCAAAATCCTGATTTCATGTCAAACTTAGAAAAGATTTTAGCAGAAAAAGACGATTGAGAAGATCCTTTTTATTCGGAATCGGATAACGGATCCACTGAAGAACTTGATTGAACGGTTTATAGTTGATAACAAGATGAGGAGATCCATGCTCAATTTCAGCTGGTTTGTTAACATAAAAAGCATAACAAGACCAAGGATTTTTGCCTTTTCTGATTAATCTTTTTTGCAGAAGGTCTTGGATTTCCTTCTGGCAATGGACAAGGAGTTCTTGACTCATCTGGATAGGTCGAGCCTTGGTGGGGATTTGTCGATCATTGAAATCCTTTTCATAAGGGAGATCAACAATATGTTGTTTCCTTTGCCAAAAAGCATTTGGAAGATCAGCACAGATAGAGTTTTGGATTTGGTTGGCCAAGGACTGGACTCAATTCTGAATAAAGGGTTGATTAAGCAAATCATCAATTTTCTTATAAGAAATTTCTTCCTTAAGATAATTAATTTGATTTTGCTTAAAAATGATTGGGTTAAAATTTCTAACAATTGGGTTTTTTAGAAATATGAAAGTAATGGATTTATTTAGATAAGTAGTAGAAATACCCTTATCTGATATGGCTATGAGGAAGATGGATTTGATAAAAGGTGTTCCCAAAATAACTGTATTTTAAATATTTTTAACTAAAAGAAAAGAAGTTTTAACTTTAAAATCATCTTTTTTCAATAAAAGCGTTTGAAAGTTTAAAATTGACGTGAAGCTTAGAACCACTAGCAGTGCTAAGTCGCTTAGAAGTTTTTTCAAAATATTTTGTTGGAATTAATCCCTCCTGAATGCAATTCGAATCTGCCCCTGTGTCAAACAAAGCTTCAGTCTCAAGGATGAAGGTTCCAACAATGATTTTGACCTTAATATAAAATTTTTGAATTATCAACTGGTTAATTAACTCAAAAATTTTGGGTGGAATATTAGGACTAACTAAATCATTTGGAGAATCATTATCAGAAGGTTGAATATTTTGAATAGGTTCTTCCTCATTAGTTGGATCACCATATTGCATAACACTCAAAATGTTCTCATGAACATTTTGTTATTCTTTAATAAGGCGAATTTCAACTTTCAGTTGATTAACCTCATGCTGAAGATCCTAGATGGTTATGGGTTTACCAATACTCTTTTCAAATTTCTTAAGAGTTTCTTTAATATTAAACTTGTTATTAATTAACAAATTGTTTGATCTAGAAGATGAAGAGGATGATTCATTAAAAGATTGTTTTAGTTTTAACAAAAAAAAATTATTCTCTTCAAGATAAAAAATGGAATTAATCACCTCAGAAAGAAGATCTTGCTCTCGGATAAGGACACTGATTTGGGAGGAGGAATGATAGTCTTCATCAGTGAAGATAAATCATCATCTTGAATTTGATTTAGGTTTTCTGAGGACTAACCCTCAAAAGTCTTCTTATCAGATTCTTTTTCAAAGAAAGATTCTACTAAGAGCTGATTAATTTGTTCTTCAACTGAGGGTTCTAGATTAAGGTTCCTAAGCTTCTTCTTAAGCCTGCACTATTGACTTTTATGGCCAGGTTTGCCACAAGTCCAACAGACTACAAGTTTCTTAGGAATGTTGACCTTATCAAAGGGAGGTTTCGTCTGGAATTCTCTCTTAAGCTTTCTAGGTGGGGTTCTTGACTTATGACGATGATAAGCAAATTTCTTGGGTTTCTGTCTATTAGGATTTGATAAGTGATGTAACACTATAAAAAAATGATATTTTTGTGACGGCTAAAAAAGCTATTTCTGGCAGCTAAAAGCTACCACAAAATTAATTTCCGACGATCAGGATTAATTGTCAGAAGTAACAATGTCAGAAAAAATTGTGGCGACTTTTAGATGAACACTGGTAAATCTGTCAAAAAAATTGTGGTGGCTAAAAACTGTCACAAAATTTATTTTTCACTTTGTTTCACATTTCTGTCTCTAGCAGTTTAAAAACTGGCACAAAGTGCGTTTTTGCTTTTTTTGTGTGCCAAAAACAATATTTTTATTTGTGTGTAATTAAACCCCATGAGTAATTAAATATTGTAAAATTTAAAGAAAAACAGATTTTAAACCATAATTCCTAGATCTACAAAGAACTCTCTTTCTTGCCTGAACCAAATGGTATTATGTTGCATTTGTTCACAAAAACTGAGATAATATTTCAAGGAAACACCTAATTCCTTTCAGGACTATGTTGGCAGAAACTTTCGATATAAAGCAACTCAGAATAAAACACGAACAACTATCCAAGTCAAAGCTTCAAGGTCTTACAGCATAACAAAAAAAAAATGAAGGGGTGGGGGAAAGAACAAAAGTACTTAAGAAATTTCATTATCGAAGCCTACAAAGAACTCTCTTTCTTGCCTTAAGTTTGTCCTTGAAGGCTAAAGCTGAAGAAGATCTTAATGTTTTCTTCATGGACTTTATCTTTGCAGTCTGTGCTTGCTTCCTCAGTAAGACTTTCAATTTTTGTTTTATAAGTGGTGACTTTGCAATTTCATGCTTTTCAAATAGGCTCTCCAAAGCATTTATTCTATGGGATGCTTTTTTATATGAATTGCTTTGAATCTGATAAAAATAAAAATAAAGAGTGTGTAATTGGGAAAGATTCAAAAGGAAATAAGGAATAAATGAATAGATGAGCACAATACCTTCATATCTTCTTCAGGATCTGGAAGTGGCAATCCTTTCTCACCAAATCTAGTAAGAGTTTCCAACACTTTTTACTGTGTTTTCTCGAGCTTCCAATGGCTAAAGATCCTTTGGTATATATAGATGCAAACTACTTATTGTATTGATATGGAAGCAACACATAATTTACTAATCATTATTAAACATAAAGAAATATGAAAAAAAATCATTTAGAGTCCTAGCCAAGAGAGAAATCATGCTTGGAAAAGAATATGTAAAATGCAGATTCTATTCTTGTTCTTTCTATCTTGCATTCTATACTTCAATTCTGGTTTGTTAGTTTGTAAGAGACTCCCATCTGTGTAATTAATATGTATATGGAATATGAATTGATTGCAACATTGATAATGTTTTTAAAGGATAAAGAAACAAACTGTTATAACTCAACAGAGCACCTAATATGGAACAAAAAAAAAAGATACAAAACAAAACTCAAGCCCTATATCGCTATGAAGGGTTGGCAGCGTGGATCAAACTCTGCTACCAGGCTCTATCAAAACTAATTTTTTAAAATAGTGTTTAGAGAAAAGTCTTAAGAGTATGAGTATCTCCAAAATATTCCGTTAAACTCTATTAGTCAACTTCTCACACAACCAAACCAACTTGGTCGAGGTTCTGTCATCTTTTCAAAATAGGTACTACTCTAAATTTATTTCACATACATATTTCTAATCTTGTATGTCCTATCATCCCACCTCAACATTAATCATCTTCACTACACTTAAATAGATTTAAACATAGTGGACTATAATATTTTGTAAATTCTGAAACAAATAGAGAGAAAGCAGCAAAAATTGAAAATTTTGACTGAACAAGTGAACACCCAATTACAAATAACCACACTTCAAAATCAAATAAAAGTTTGTAAATTGTACCTTATCTCTTTCTAAACTAAGAAGCATTGATTGAGCACGTTCCACTTCATCCATCAGAAGATTGACCTCTGATTGATTAGATGCCCTCTCTTCCTCTGAAGTTTTCAAGAAAACATGGGATCATTTTCTTCAATATTAAATCATATTAGGAGACTCATGGTCTTAACTCTTAATATGCAGATTATAAAGTAATGTAAGAACTAATGTTACAGATTCAAGTGAAGTGTACAACTAAAATTGAAATGAAAACTATTTGATTACCAGATTGGGCGCGGAGTTCAAACAACTATTTTTGAGCAAGTTCATGCAATTTATGCATAGTAGAAACACTGCCTTTGGCATGCTGCAACTAATCTTGCAGTGCCTGTTCCCTGCACAAAATAAAGAGATCATCAAACTAGGTAAGCAATGCCAAAGCAGAGAAGGACAATTCCGATATAGTAGTAGTCAGTCAATACAGGGCAAGAGGGACAAAGTGATGGGAACCTAGGTATTTTATATTTGAATGTAGAAATCAGGCATTCACCCATTTATATTTGAATGCATGTGCACATTCACCCATTTGAACAATAAAACATGCATGAAACATACAAATGCATCTCAAATTCAAAAATTGGCAATTCATGAGAAATCTTTTACTGAAAATAGATTAAAAATGATTGGGATGCAGATTTTAGAGATGCAATATATTAAAAACAATTTTTGTGCTTTCACCTAAAAGCTTAAGCTTTTGGGATAGTTGTTTTGTAAAAGAAATGAAATCAGGCAATAATAATAGGATCATGACAATACACTAGTGCATACTAGACCAAAAATAGGAAGAATCATATAAAAGGCATCAACAAATATTTTCCTCAAGAAATGAAAGACTGTAACATGTAATCATATACACAATATCAGAAGCATTAATAGCCTGTTGCTCTAATTGCCTGTTTCTCTCTTCAAGTCTTCGTATTGTAGCTTGCTGATTCTTCAAGTGAGTCGCCTTTGTCCTAAATTCCTCAAGCTCAACTTTCATTTTTCTATTTTCATATTCAAGCTCAGATTTCTTGAGATCTTGATCTTGCACAATGAAAACATATCAGAACATGAACAAGCAAATGTAACTATGCACATGGTTTCCCTACATGCATAAAATATAAGCACCAATGCACACAAGTATCATACATACAATCTAGTAAGCAATAAAAATGGAACAATGTAAAAGCATAATAAATTAATAATCATGACAGAGGCCTAATTTTGTAATCTTATGCATATTGAAAAAGTGGAAGGGTTGTCCATCTCTTTAAAAATCAAGAAATGAAAACATCTTAAAGCAATGGGAAGAACACAAAAGAGATTCTAGAAATAGAATCTCATTCCAACACAGGTTTGATGGCAAGGAAACACCCTTAAAGTTGCATGCATTCCAAGATGGAAGGACATGCCTAGCGCTCATTGCTAAAAAGAGCATTACTACATCAATATATTTAAAATGGAGAATCATGCATTCATTATCCATAACTAACTCATGCATGTAGGTGATGCAATACATCTAATAAAATTACATGAGTCCTATCACATAGTGCAAAAAATTGAAAATATAAAAAATAGGGCACCTAAGCAAAATGCTAGAACTCACAGCAATCGACGCAAGAGTCGACTAAGGATTCGGAGCTTCATAGAGCTTTTGATAGATGTTGAGAAAAGCATTTTCTCCAAACTTTGATCTCTTCGTAAGATTATCAACCTCTTCCTGATAGCCCTTAAGCAAGGAATTGACCAAACTTAACTTGTCCTCAGGCGAAGCCTTTTTGAAGTCTGTAAGCAGCATAATATGCAATTCTCAGACACATCCATTAATTACCCCAAACAATTCTCAAACAGCATAATATGCAATAATGGTAAACAATTGAGACTTGTGGGAAGTTCAAAGTTTGGAATAAGTTGAAAATGCACCGATCTACGAGAGGAGCTGATGGATGAGTAGGCTTCCCCTTTCGATTGGATGTATGCTTGTTGATAATGATAATCAACATATCATTAGCAATTCTTTCTCTACAAATTCATTTGCAATGTTGGGAACTGCCCGCATATAATTACCCTTAGATGGTCTCCTTCCCTAAATTTTAAAGAGAATGCATTAGCAAAGTTTATTTTCACTTCAGAAGGAAAAAAGAATTGTTATGGTAAGTTCTACATATTTACAAAATGTATTGTTACCTATTTGTATTGCCTTTCTTGCAAAGTAATTTCTTCAAACATAAAAGTGAAAAAACAAAACAAAACCTTAAAATCAACTAAATGACACTACACAAAAATTAGACAGAAAATTAATAAAGATTTAGTTACTTGTCAAAAGCCTCAAAATGATTTATAATAATTTGAATCTTAGTGTTACTAAGCAGAAATTAAGAGCATTTGCATTTACATCGGTGACTCAATAACAAATATTTTCAAGATGAGGAATGATCAAATTAACTACGACATAATAAAATCCTAGGCATTGGAAGATCAATTTGCTAAATACATGTATCACCTCAAAAAGGACATGGTACCATTAACATTGGTGTAATAGATGCAACATAAAAGCTACATGTTAGTTGATGAAGGACTTACGCAGACACAACTTCCTTTCCAATCCTTTAGTATAGTTTTTCCTTTGTATTTTGGCCTTCCTATAGTCATCTTAAATAAAAACCAAATCAATCGTTGGAAATAGAAGATTTCAAAAAATGTTTTCACAGAAATGGGAACCATAACAATTGAAAAATGGTATGCATCAAAGAACAACCCAACTGCAAGCCTAAATAAACTTAGTTAGGAAAATGATTGGCACAAGAATTTGAACAAATAGGTGGAATGCATAAACTTTCATGAAAAAGTGAGTAAAAAATCTAAGAATAGTCAAATACATGGTTTAACAAACATTCTCATACATTAAGGAAGATATCCACAACATCAATAAACAGCTTCAGACTAAAGTTTCAAAGGCATATCAAAAGGACTACCAAACTATTGATTTCAATTTTGATCAACAATCAGAGAAGTCTTTTTATGCTACCATGCAATCATGTATTGACAGACATGAGATTGACTTTTTAAGTAGTTGCCAAAGTCACACACCTTCAATAATGTGGAAATGCATGATTAAGTACTAATAAGGTTAAAAGAAAATAATAACTAACCCTTTGCTCCCTACTTTTGACTCTGTCAAATTGAGATGTCAATGCCATAAATAATTTAACAGTAAAAACAATGTGCAGTTCTCCACCCCATCATCAGTCACACTGCATTTCATTGTCTCATGAGATATAATTAAAAGTGAGTATCTTAAGGTTTGAGTACTTTGGGAATTAGCAATGAATTTGTCTAAGGTAGAGTAGCAATGGTCTTTAAGGGCTAAGGAGATATAATAATGAAGGGGAAATATACAAAAACCTGCACCATTAAGAAAATAGAGTAGAAATAGTAAAGGAATTAATTACATTACAGTAAACAAAACCAAACACATGCACTAAAAACCCTATATTAAATCAACACCAACCTAATTACAGAATTCGAAGGAGATTTTTAGGTAGTACCTTTGAAAATAAGCATAAGCATTAAGAAAGAAGTAGAACTATGAAGAACTGCAACATGTTATGCAATTACCATTTGGCTCAGAATCACCCAATTTAACCTCACGAGACATCAAACATTTTGATACCTAGAGATAGAACAAAACACAAAATGCGTAAAAGAATAATTCTATAATATTTTTTAACATTTTCTACAAAGAAAACAAAGAGAGAGATGGAATTTTAAAATACAAAGAGTTTACGACAGTGAGAAGAACAAACCAAGAAAAATAATATTAAAGACTTAATTATTAAAACACCTAAACACCAACTTTTGAACGCATTTTAATTTCATTTATTGTCGTTTCGTTCCAAATTGAAATGGAAAATGGAACCCTACCTGAGCACTAAGCGATTGTCGTTTCATTTATTGAGTTCGTAGTCTAGACGACGCAGTGGCGGCACGAAGGTGGTGGCACAATGGCGGAGTGGGATCGACGGAGAGACGAAGAAGGAAGGGTAGAAGAGGAGAAGGAAATTTGGCATTGTTTTTGGTGAGAGAGACCGAGGTTGAAATTTGACATTGTTTTTGTGAGAGAGACTGAGGTTGAAATTTGAATTTCAAATTGGAAAGATTGTGAGGAGGGTATTTTGAATTTTAGAAGAGGAGCATATTGAGGAGCTGTGCTTGTGAGAAGCTGAGTTTGGTGCTGACACGTAACAGAAAAGAGCTGAGGAGCTTTGAGAGGGTGACACGTGGGCAAAATTATCCTCCTTTCTTATAGATAGTAGATAGTAGATTGTAACATTTGTGACGGTTTATTGAGAGAAAAAGAAACACTATTTTTTTTAGTGTAATGAGAGAAAAGTAGTTTAATATGAACAAATAGAACAAAAATAATATGAAATAGAAAACAAATGTAGTCTTATAATAACTCAATTTCACCTCATTGTCGACATATTTGAGGGTATATATATGTTGGTGTAAAATGAACGAAGCCTCACGTTTAACTTATCAAAACTAAAATATTTTGAGGGAATATATGTAGTTTTTTTCTTCTGAATGAATATATGAAGGTTTAAAACTTTGGCTTAATGAACATTGATTGCTCAATACTGATTAAGTAAATTTTATCACTCAAATATTAATTTTTATAAACTTTATCATCCAAAATTTTATTTTTTTTATATATTTTATCGCCTAAAGTTTTTTTTCTGCGAATCTTAGCATTATGTTTATTACTTTTTTTATTTTGCTCATTTTACCATCACGTAGATAAAAAAATAACCTCATTTCTTTAGTTAAAGTCAACATCAATAAAATATACAAAGTTTACAACTTTGATGATAAAATTCACAAAATAATAAAAATTGGTGGTATAATATACATTTAAGTCTAAAAAAACATTTTAGACTTTGGTTGTTTGATGGTCAAAATAGGATAATATATAAAAACAACATAAAACGTGATAAGATAAAAACATAATAAGTTTTAATGATATCTAATATTTGCTGCACTCTGGATAATATTAGAAAATTAATAAAACCATGTTAATTTAACCAATTTAGTTAGACCATTATGATATAAACATTAGTATATTTAATTAAAAGTTAACTTTAAATATTGCCCATTTAGATTTCTTTAATTATGTCCTTAAAACTCGATAAAAAAAATTTGTGTCATTAATACATGATTGAAACTAAGCACAACCTCTATCTTTTTTCCACTCACAGACATAACCTCTCTCCAATAAATTAAACCTTTTATATATATATATATATATGAGATAAGATTCATTTATACCATATGCAGTGGCGGATCTAGGACCCTGGGTCAGTGGGGGCAATTTATTTTAAAAAATAAAAATTGATAATTATCATTATCATATACACGAAGATAAAGACGTCAACATTAAAATAATATAATTTTAATATATAATCAAATAAATTACATACCTTATAATTGGCCTCTACGTGATTTCATATTTTGAAATCGTTGAATGATCAGCTCATTGTCGATGTTATTGAACACATCTTTCTCAATATAAGTCACTAGGCAATCATTCATCCATGCATCTCCCATTCGATTACGCAACCTATTTTTGACAATTTTCATAGCAGAAAAGGCTCTTTCCACTGTTGCTGTGGCAACAGGCAAAATCAATGCTAACTTCAGAAGACGATAAACTAATGGATAAACAA
>PYAF01005076.1:632408-666126 GCA_007407185.1 Glycine tomentella | reverse complement strand
GATAGCGCCGTGGACTCGGCCAGTCCACGCTGTTAGCGTGGCATCTCACGCTGTTAGCGTGAGATGTTCGAAACTGTTTTCTTCTTCTTTTCTCAAGCCTTTTCTCTCAGTGCTCTAAGCATAATCATTACTCTTAATCAAGGGCTTAATATAGGCTCATTCTAAGCTTATATACATGGTTAAAATTCCAGATATTACAAGAAGCACTTCATTAATTGAAGGGTCTAATGACAAGGTACAAAATCAAGCTTCTACAAAAAGAGATGACCAAGAGAATCATGCCTGGATTATTTAACAAGGGCAAGGATGAAGGAAAACATAAGGAGCTAAATTAGAGCACCTTGAAGATTGTAGGAGAGCTCGCTTAGCGCCAATATCGCGCTTAGCGCAATTCCTTTCATAATTTTCCTAGTTTTCGTAATGTCGTAATTTAATAATTTCTTAGGTGTAATGGGCCTCAATGTGGACTAAAATAGGCCCATACTATGCATTTTTAGGTTTTATTAGAGGCTTAACTCTATAAGTACTCAAATATTTCTAATTTTTGGATAACTTTGATTAATGAAATTAAACATTTGATTGAATTGAGAGCTTAGCCTCTTCTTGGTTCTTGGTTGAACACAAATCGATTCTTATCCAGGAAGTTTTCCTTTGTGGTGAATCCTCCTCCGACTTATCGCTCTACTATGGATCGTAGTGTCATTCATTTCATCTTTTTATTCTTCTCCATATTTTGTTTTAAGTTCTAAACAACTATCCATTGAGTCTTGAAATTTGCATCCGGAAACGATCCAATCCAAGCGTTCATGCCTTGGTCATCATCATCAGTGAATGAAGTTATAGACACAAGATTGCATTCTAGAGAGATTTTGTTGCAGCGAAAGCTTTTTTTGCTTAAGAGATTACAACTACATATTTACAATTACCTTTTTCAAAGAATGCCACTATATCGAAGACAAATTTCACTTCAATGATAGCAATTATAGAACTTCAAGACTGTCAGAAAAATTTCGTTATTGTTTGTTTCATATCATTACATTTCATTTTAGTTAATCATCACCTTCCTCATGGCATTTTCTTTTTTTTTAACTCCGCTGCCACGCCACCACTGTGCCATGGTGCCATCGTCGCCCCCTCGTCAGCCTCACACTGACGGCGTTGGGGGTCAGTGCCTCCTCCGATAAGGTGCACTTCTCCTCCTCCCCCCCCCCGGTTTTGATGTAGTGGCACTTAGGGTTTTCCAACCAATCTCCTTACTTTTGGATTGGGCCAGGTTGCTCTGACCCAGTTCCAACCCTAGTCTAAAAATAAATAAATTACTACTATTTACACCCCATTCTCACACATACATCCCTTACCTTTTGGACTTGACCTGTTTTCTTGTTAAGTTTGAAATGAAATAAATGATGCTATTGAAAATAATAGGAATACTCACAATAACCAAGAGGGGGGATGAATTGGTTATTACCTTGGTATTTTAAAATTAATTCAAATCGGAGTTTATGATCTTTATCACTTTCAAAACCAAGAAATCTTTTTACTCAATCAAATAACTCAGCCCTTTGAAATCAATTGCTAAAAAAAAAGAACTTGTTGGACAATGAATATGAATCAAAGAATCAATGAACAAGATGAGTAATAGAGATAGAGAAACAAAAACACAAGCAATTTATACTGGTTCACTTCACAACAGAAGCTACATCCAGTTTCTTCTAATTCACACTGAATTAGAGTTTCACTATTATAAATTTTTGTTCTTACAAGCCTTTACAAAACCTCCCTTTATCAACACTAGATAAAGAATAGAAATTTAAAACCATATTAGACTTCTAAAGAGCAAGAACCAGAGAACACTACTCTATTCTTTAGCTAGAGAACCCTTCTCTAGACCCATGCAAGAAGAACCCACTTATAATAGCCAATTACAACAGAAATTCAAAATGAATTTACAAACAAAGATTAAGGAGAGAGACAACCTGATGATCTAATGAATGTAATGCACATGAGTTACCAAGTCAGGTTGAATAACAAACAAAATCAGAACTTGCTTTTCCTTAACTCTGAAAAGTTTCTTACTCAAGAATCATTCAAAGACCCATGAATGTTTTGAATGAAGCAAGAAGTAATAGAATCCAGAAAATCACTTCGAAAGACTTAGAAGGCTTTTGTATACTCAAAAATACGAAGTGTTCAAGTTTTTGAAACAAGCCAAGCCTTCAAACTTATTTATAACAAATTTTGTAACAAACTGTAATCGATTAAACACGCCAGATAATCGATTAAAACGCTTATGTAATCGATTAAATTATCACTTAAGCGATTAAAATGTTCAAGAAGGTTTCTTGGTTTCAGCAATGAGCAAAATAATCGATCAAACCGAGCTGTAATCTATTAAGACAGAAAGTTCATTTTCACAAAATGAATTGTGTAATCGATTACAAGTTTTGGTAATCGATTAAATCAGAAAATTAGGATTTTTCAAAATGAACTATGTAATCGATTACGGATTATGGTAATCGATTATTCCAGCAAAACTTAAAATATGTTTTCAACTATGTGTCAATTACACTATGTTAGTAATCGATTAAAACATTTAACAAAGCAGTTCAGTTTCAATCAAAGGCCAAATAATCAATTAATCCTATAGGTAATTGATTAAGTTGTTCATGAAGGTTTTTCTAGATTAAACGAAAAACAAAATAATCGATTATACCATTAAGTAATTGATTAAAACAGTAAAAAAATCATTCTTCCAAAAACCTTTTAATCAAATTAAATCTTTAACCAAAAAGATAAAAGCTTTGATGTTTTAATGAAAACCATTTGAGCTTGTTAATGGATGAATGAATGCAATGCAAGGATCAACAGATTGTATTTCTCTTACACTTGATTCATTTACAAAATTTCAAGGCACTTCAAGCATGTTGAAAGCTCAAAACACATTTCTCAATCAAAGTCTTTCACTCTTCATGATGCTCCCCCTATATCCAACAATCTCCCCCTTTTTGGCTTTGAACATGCCTAATTCTTGATTGATCATTTGTTGGACTTGAAGTTTTTTGAGGGAATCAAAATAGGCGACTTGAGCTTTTTCAAACCTGAAAATAATCACAGTCTTTTTGCATAAGAACAAGTGTTAAGATATCTTCTTGCTTTATCCATCATTCATCAACTTGTATATCTAACTTAATTTGTTAATTTTCTTACTTAGCTCCCCCTTAATTTGACAATCTATTCAATTTTTGAATTATGCAAAAAATGTGCAGAAAAACAGGGTAGAACAGAATAATATGCAGAGCATACAATCTATCAACAATTTCTCCCCCTATTTGGCTTATCAAAGTCAAAAAATAAACAGCACAACGGATAATATGAAGGAGAAACAAAGAAACTTTCATTTAATCAAGGAGGAAATCATTACATTGCTTAAAGAAAAAAATAAAAACAGAAAACTTAAAAACAAAAAACCAAAAGAGGAATTACAAGACTTTAGAAAGAATCAGACCCATCAAACACCAATTTTGTTTCAATACGTTCTAGCCTAGTCTTAATTTCCTCTAAGGCTGAATTGGTTTTAGCCCTATGTTCATGATGAAGAGATAACATGCCATACATCTTTTGAATCATTAAGGATTCAAATGGACTGTAGGCAGATTGAGTAGGGCCTCTTTCTTCAGCATCTTCATCATCATCCTTTTCAACTCCAGCAACAACAGCAGGAACAACTTGTTGAATAGCCATTTGCCATCCTTGAGGTGTCTTAACTATCCCTAGTTTGGCTAGATGCTTCTCCTTGATGAGACTGTTGCTTGAGTTGGTGTTGTCCACCACTTCATTAGAAACATCTATGTTGAAATAGTCTATGAATCTAGAGACCAACACAACATAGGAAAAATGATAGTTCATAAGCCTCTTAGACTTTAGCATAATTTCCTCAAGAATGAGAATCCAATTCATCTGAATTGAATTCTTAAGACCATACACAAGTTGCAGGTCATCATCAGTGGCTTGGGCATGGTTTGTGGCTCTAGGAGTGTGAATGTAAGTAATTATATAATGAAGAAGTCTGTCTTCATGAGTCATGGGGCCAGTGCTAAGCCTAAGCTTTATCCTCATTTGGGGATCAATCAGCATTCCCCTGTAGGTTTCTACCCTATTATACGCCTCAGCCTCTTCCTCAAACTTCCTTTCTCCTTCAAAGGAAATACCAGCCACAACTTCCCATACTTCTGGAGTTATTTCCATGGCAACCCCATTCACTTGGGACCTAAGTATCCCATCCATTGAACCTTTGGTACAGGTGTAAAACACCTTTACCAATTCAGGGTAGAACGTACCCTTCATCTCCACAAACATTCTCGATCCCTGAGTTTCAAGAAAAGTAGGGAATTGGAAGCCTTCCCTAATGAACCAATCTAATTCTAGGTGTTTGGGGGTGTTGATTCAAAGGAGTCACTTGAAGATGAACAAAGGATCAAGCTCAGATGTTTTGTGCTTTCAACATGCCTTGAAGCTTGGAAATCAATTTGTGATTTGTGTAAAGGGAAGAAGCTATCTCTGATGATCCAGTGTGCATATCATTCATATCATTCACTTAGGATTGTTAGATTGTATGTTTATATAAAAGCAATTGATTATTAAGGCAAGATTAAAACCAAGTTTTTGGAAAAATAAGGTTATGCTGATTTAATCGATTACAGATAGATAGGAATCGATTATTTTGTTCTTCGTGCCTTCTGGAAAACCTTCTAAGAACAATGTAATCGATTACATATCGGATTAATCGATTACCTAGGCTAAAACTAAACAATAGAACTCTCTGTCTTAATCGATTACAAAAGGTCGTAATCGATTATATACTATGTTTGTGTAAAACATGCTTGGCTGGTTTAATCGATTACCAGAAACAGTAATCGATTACTTAGTACAAACTGCTTTATGAAGCTCGCTGACTTAATCGATTACTAAGAACCGTAATCGATTACATAGTGCATTTGAAAATATAGAGCTTCCTGGTTTAATCGATTACGTGACGGAAAAATCGATTATTATGTTCATAGCTCAAACCCAGAACGTATCTTAAACACTTTAATCGATTACATTCTTGAATTAATCGATTACATATGCTAAATAATCGATTACAGGAGCGTGTATAATCGATTATTTTCAATTAGAAGTCTGTTATAAATAGAACCCTTTGCTCTGCTGTGTTACTTAATTGAGAAATTCGAATTCTGAGCATTCATAAGCATTCTTAACATACTATTAGTGATTTTTCTGGGTTCACAAAGCTCTTAGCTTCACCAAAATTCATATGGGTTATTGATTGATTGTGTGAAGCAAGATTTGTTTTCAAAGCTTGAGGAAAGAGATGTTCTAAGTCTGTTATTCTTTCTTCAACCTGGTGAATCATTCATATGTATATTGTTCATTGGATCATCAAGTGACTTCTTTCCTTAATCTTTGAAGTTGTAACTCTGTTTTTAATTTCTGTAGTGATTTGTCTATTGTAAATGAGTTTCTTCCTTGTTATCTAGAGATATAGTTTCTTTGAGGTTTTGTTGAGTAGTGTTCTAAGTGGGTTGTCTCTAAGAATCTAGTAGTGTTTTAGATTTCTAAACTTTATCTAGGGTTGATAAAGAGAGGCTTTGTAATAACTTGTAAGAACAGATATTTGCAATAGTGGAACTCCATTCTAGAGTTGAGTGGAAGAAACTAGATGTAGCTTCATAGTTTTTGAAGTGAACCAGTATAAATTGTGGTTGTTCATTATTCTCTTCTCATCATCTCAATATTGCTTTAATTTGTGAATCATATTCTTTGCACAGAAAGTTTTCATTTGTCTATTGATTTTCTTGACAAAGGAATTTGATTGAATATAAAGATTCTTGATTTCAAAAGTTTTTTTAATGATAAAGATCTTGTGGAAACTCTGATATTAAAATTTTTAAATACCAAGGTTCAACCAATTCACCCCCCCTCTTGGTTGTATTGAAGTATTCCTTTTATTTTCAGGGGGGACAAACCAGTTTGGTGGCATTGAATTGGAGATATGTCATTTTGTCCCTTTCAGCAAGGAACCAATGATCCAACCTACTAACAGCTGGGTTATAGGTTTCTCCAGGCTTTCTCTTAGAGGTCTGAACTCTCTTAGAGATAGACATCTCTAGAACAGATTTACTAAACTCACACAGAGGTGTTTAAAAGATAAGAATGAGAGTAGGTGTGATTTCTTCCTTACATAATAGGCTGTATTTATAGAGATTTTTAGGCTCCAAGTATTTGAATTTTGAATTAAGGAGCAGTTAGTACGAATTAAATCACTACAAAGGATTCAAATTTGAATTAGGTGGGAGTTGGGCAGTTACAATTTCCAATAAAATCTATCAGATTTTGCAGTAACTCTATGAATAATCGATTATTTCCTTGTGTAATTGATTAATTCGTAAGCAAAATCACTTTCTGCAGATACAGTAATCGATTAATTCGTAACATAATTGATTATTTCTGTAAAATTCACATGTAGAAGACGAAGTGTAATCGATTATCACAGAAAAATTTGAATTTCAAAAACATATTGAGGCTTGTGTAATCGATTAATTCGACATGTAATCGATTATTCCAGGAAGTTTTGAAATTTGAAAAACTGATTCTCAGTAATTTAATCGATTACCATTCACTGTAATCGATTATTCCAGTGAATTTTCACTTTGTAAAAGGATTTTTGATCAGTGTAATCGATTAATTCGATGCTAAATCGATTAACACAGAAAAATTCAATTTTCTACAAATGTGTTCTGAGAAGAATAATTGATTATTTCGTTTATGTAATTGCTTACATAAGCTTAAATTTCATTCTAAATCATGATTTAAGTGATTTTAATCGATTAATACGATACTTAATCGATTATTACAGAAAAATATAAGATAAAACAGAATTATGCAGCACAACTTGGAAATTTTAAGCTTTTGTGATGGTGGATTCAAATGACAAATCATTTCACATGAAAAGGCATACAACATTCAAGCTAACAGAGATTAGATTCATCCAAGATTCCTAGAATGTTTCTAAGAGATAGAATCTATCTCTAGCCAATGGTTTAGTAAATATATCAGCCAATTGATTATGAGTGTCGATGAAATCAATTTTGATATTACCTTTCCGAACATGATCTCTGAGAAAATGATGCCTTATCTCAATGTGTTTGGTCCTTGAATGCGTTATTGGATTCTTTGAAATGTTGATAGCACTTGTGTTGTCACATAGCAAATGTATTTCTTTCAATTCAACTCTAAAATCTTGTAATTGTTGCTTCAACCATAGACTTTGTGCACAACAACTTCCAGCTGAGATATATTCAGCTTCAGCAGTTAACAAAGCAACACAAGATTGTTTCTTGCAATGCCATGACATTAATGAACTTCCAAGTAGATGACAAGTTCCACTAGTACTTTTTCTATCTAACTTACATCCTGTAAAGTCAAAATCTGAATAACCAATAATATTAATTGATGCACCTTTAGGATACCAAAGACCAACTTTTGGTGTTGCCTTGAGATATTTGAAGATCCTTTTGACTGCTGTTAGGTGTGACTCTTTGGGATTTGCTTGATATCTTGCACACAAGTACACACTTAGCATTATGTCTGGTCTACTAGCTGTCAAATACATTAATGATCCAATTATTCCTCTAAATTTTGACTCATCAACCCTCTTTCCATTTTCATCTGAATCAAGATAGGTTGATGATGCCATTGGAGTTGCAGCATCTTTACTTTTCTTCATTTCAAACTTTTTGATCACTTCAAGGCAATACTTGGATTGGTTGAGAAATGTCCCATTTTTCATTTGCTTCACTTGAAGTCCAAGAAAGAATGTTAATTCTCCCATCATTGACATTTCAAATTCTTTCTGCATAGCTTTAGAAAATTCCTTGCACAGCAAATGGTTAGTTAAACCAAAAATTATATCATCAACATATATTTGAACCAATAAGATATCATTCTTATGCCTTTTGATGAACAAGATTTTGTCAACATGACCTCTTGTAAAAGATTGTTCAAGCAGAAATTTGCTTAATCTTTCATACCAAGATCTAGGAGCTTGTTTTAAACCATAAAGGGTCTTTTTAAGTTTAAAAACATAGTTTGGATGTTTAAAATCAGTAAAACCAGGAGGTTGTTCAACATATATATCCTCCTCAATGTATCCATTTAAAAAGGCACTTTTAACATCCATTTGAAAAAGTTTAAAATCCATTAAACATGCATATGCAAGCAATAACCTAATGGCTTCCAATCTTGCAACTGGAGCATAGGTTTCCTCATAGTCAATGCCTTCTTCTTGGTTGTAACCTTTTGCAACCAATCTGGTTTTATTTCTGACTATGATTTCACTCTAATCAAGTTTATTTCTAAAAATCCATTTTGTGCCAATAGGTTTGAGAGAGGATAGTCTAGGAACAAGTTCTCAAACTTCATTTCTCTTGAACTGATTTAACTCATCATGCATGGCATGCATCCAATGTTCATCAATTAAGGCTTGATCAATATGTAAAATATAGGAACACATCACACTTAACCAAGAGGGGGGGGTGAATTGGTTAGGCTTGGTAAATTAAAAATTTCTTAGACAAAATCAGAGTTTCACTTAGGATCTTTATCACTTTTGAAACCAAGAAACCTTATTCATTCAAATGCTCAAACTAAGGTATCCAACAGCTCAAAATTTAATTGATAAATAAAGCAATAAAATCAAGATAGACAAAATATAATCAAGATAGAGATAATAATCAATACACAAAAGATTTATACTGGTTCACTTCAAACACTATGAAGCTACATCCAGTTTTCTTCCACTCAACACTAGAATGAAGTTCCACTATTATAAAAATATTCTTACAAGCTTTTACAGGAACCTCCCCTTTATCAACCTTGGATAAAGTACTGAAATCTAAAACCCTATTAGACTTCTAAGGAGAAAGATCTAGAAAACACTACTCTGATCTTTAAGCTAGAGAACCCTTCTCTAGTCCCAAGCTTTAAGAATCAAAATTACAATAGCCAATTCAATACAAGATCAAAAAAGAATTACAACCACTGAGTTATAAAAAGAAATCACGTGTTGATCCAGTGAATGACATGCACATGAATGAACTAATCAGGTTGAATGATGAAAACAAACTTAGAACATCTTCTTTCTAAACTCTTGAATGAAGCTTCTTGCTTTTGAAATCACTCAAAGACCCGCAAGTGTTTTAGTGAAAGCAAGCACTCATAGAACCCATAAAATCACTAAGAATGTGTTTAGAAAGCTTATGTAGGCTCAGAATACGAATTGCACAAGTTACAAAACAAGCTGTGTAACACCCCGTGTATACCCGGTGTATTATCATTATAATAATATCAGATTAGCGCTTAAACAAGTTAATTAAAACCATTTTAAAATATAGCGGAAGCATAAAACCGAACCATATTTCTTGATAACATTATGTATGGAATCACAACCCACAACAAGCATCAACACAAGCCCCTGCTTAACCAGATCATACAAACCAACCATAGGCAAAAACATAAATATCTCAAAGATATAAACAGGAGGAAGCATAACAGAACGAATTCGGATATATATACATACAACAATATCTGGCACCCGAGGTGCATATACACAATAATAAGCGTCCGAGCGCTTCCTGATCCCGAAGATCCTTCCTCACACGAGGGCATACATATATATACAACATAAATTACATGTACAACACATGTCTTCCCTCTACAGGGGTACAAAACACAAATAGATGTTGAGCCGAGCTCCAAGCATACAAAACACAACAACCGCTGAGCCGAGCTCCAAGCGTACAAAACACAACGATAGCTGAGCCGAGCTCCAAGCCATCCACTGCTGCCCGAGGCCAAGCAGGTGCCGTCTCTACTGGGGCCTCCCACCCTGAGACTGCTCCCCTCTACCAGAAGCATCACCTGAAAAAGCATAAGCCCCACACGGGGTGAGATAAAAATCTCAGTAAGCTCAGGGT
Source organism: Glycine tomentella (assembly GCA_007407185.1). Lineage (NCBI taxonomy): Eukaryota > Viridiplantae > Streptophyta > Magnoliopsida > Fabales > Fabaceae > Glycine > Glycine tomentella. The sequence goes on along the minus strand of PYAF01005076.1, from coordinate 656,092 downwards.
CCTTGGAGGCATCTCCTCCACCCTGGCTCACTCAGCATGACACACGTCATCAGGGAAATCACATCCATCTGGGCCGCACCGGCCTCTCATACAATATACAAAACAAGCTATCCGAGCTCTATGTACGGCGGACCGAGTCAAACGCCGACCTCAGTGTGAAACCGGAATTCACACCCGTGCCATCCCATCGGATGCTACCCCTTCGCATGGATGCACGTATATGGTACCTCCGAGACTAGGCACTCACCGCGACGGGACACATCCTAGCTCTTGGCCTCAGGGAATCTCCGCATGCCGGGACCGAGTCAACCAGAGCCAGCCAACTAGGAGGAAACCATCTCCTAGGGAGGTCCATATCTATCTTAACTGGCCAGAAGATCTAACAACAGGCTTAATACATCTATCAAGCACAGATACAAGCAGGTATATATATATGAGCATGCATCAACCACACAATGCATGAGTCATGAATGTAACCAATACTCCCTCGGAGTATGGTGGAGCACAAGCAAGTGGGAAACATCCCCAAGGGTCCAGAACTTACCTGGCAAAGCCGAGCTCTGCAGTTCTTCCCGTGCTCTGTGGCCCACGCCACTGACACCCGTGGTGTCACGCCCTATCAAGGCACACACACAACATGTATCAACATACAAGCCCCACAAGGCACAAGCAACACGGTTCACAACCGCTCAAACATGAAAGGACTCACAATCCTTTCCAAAACCACAAGCTCATCTATCCTATGGTTCAACAAGACTTGGCATACACAAGCCATCAAGCCAATAGCCTCACAAGGCCATCTAAACCACCATTCAAGGCTCTAGCATGTTCATACTTGGCTAAGCATCTCAGCCCAACAACAATAACATGCATCACAAGGAGCCATGAAATCAACATTCACCAAATTCACATATGAGAGCTAATCCTACATCCTCCCAACATTCTAAGCACATGCTTCAACATGACCCAAAGCTAAAACAAGCTCTATCAAAAGTGGGTCACTATTCACCCTAAACCCCAACTCATGAATCAAGAGGTGTTTCTCTAGTTTCTTACCTCAAAAGACGCAAGGAAGGCCCAAGGACGACTTCCCCTAGCTTGGGTACTCACGAATCGTCGCCGTTCCTCGCCGAGCTCAAGTTCCACGAACTTCCCTTGAGAAAGGGATTCTCAAAATGAGTGGGTTTGAGGTGAAAGAGAGGATGGATTCAAGCTCAAGAAGTGATTTCCATCACAAAACAAGCTTAAGGGATGGATTTTGGTGAGATATGGTGAAGGAATGAAGCTTGAGTGCTCAACAATGGAGGTAGGAGGTCTGAGGAAGAAGGAGGGAGAGGTTTGAGCTCAGAAATCGCGACTTTGCCCTTTTATAGTGGACCTGCCCGAGCTGCCGCGCGGATCGCGCCAGCTGCAGGTGTCCACGGCGCCTCCAGCGCCAACACCGCGCCAAGAGCGCCGGCCTCCAGAACCTCTGGCGCCAAGAGCGCCACCTCCCGCGCCAAGGGCGCCAACCTCCAGAAATCCCCGCGCCACAGGCGCCAGCTCCCGCGCCTCAAGCGCCAGCTCCCGCGCCTCAAGCGCCAACATCCAGAACATCTGGCGCCAACCGCGCCACACACGGTGCCAACCGCACCAACTGGGAAAATTAGAGTGGTTCCGGCGCCACCAGCGCCATCCACGGAGCCAAGAGCGCCAGCTTCCAGAGACTGTGGCGCCATGAGCGCCAACCTGGCGCCATCAGCGCCACACCTTTGGCCCTGGCGCGATCCGCGCCACACCTGGCGCTGGCCGCGCCAAATTATGCAGAAACACTTCTGTAGAAGATTTTTCTGCATAATTCCACTCCAAGGGCCTCCGGCTCGCGCTATACGCGTCCAAACTCGCGCCAAGCGCGCTGGGACTTAGGGATATCACAAGATGAGCCAAGGTTCTATTTATAACAAACTTTTGTAACTGTCAATAATCGATTAAATGTGCCCAATAATCGATTATTTCACTTATGTAATCGATTAAATCAACCATGTAATCGATTAAAGTGTTCTACAGAAATCTGGATATGAGCAACGAACAAAATAATCAATTATTCCGTCTTGTAATCAATTAAGACAAGAAGCTTCATAAACTAGAAATACACTGTGTAATCGATTACGGATTCTGGTAATCGATTAAACCAGGAAGCTTTTAGAAATCATATTGTATTATGTAATTAATTACTGTATTTGGTGATCGATTAATGCAGCAGACATGTTAAGCACAAACATATGATGTAATCGATTACTAACCTTGGTAATCGATTAAGACAGGAAGATGGTTTTTTCTGTTTAGCCTATGTAATCGATTAATGCTCTTTGGTAATCGATTCTTCTAGAGAGACTTAAAAATATGTATAGCTATGTAATCGATTACTGTCTATTGGTAATCGATTAAAATGTTTATATGTAAATGAAGGTAAATGAAGGTAGAATAATCGATTAGTCCGATATGTAATCGATTACTTTGTTCTTGAAAAGTTTTCCAGAATAACTAAGAACAAAATAATCGATTATTACTTTAATGTAATCGATTAAATCAGTAGAAAACTTATTTTTCCAAAAACCTTTGATTCAACTAAAAAACTTAATCAATTTATCAAAGCCTCGTGAATTCTATTACTCAAATTAATTGACTTAATGAATGATGTGAATGCAATGCACTTGGATCACCAGAATTGCTTCTTTCTTACACATTTAACACCAAACAATCTTCAAAGCTTCAATGCATGTTGAAAGCTCAAAACCAAAGCTTGATCCTTGTTCTATTCTTCAAATAACTCCTTTGAAACCAACACAATATTTTTAGGTTCAATTTGAGAAACAAAAGCCATATTACAACATAGATTTCTTAATGAAGATCTAGTAGATATTCCCTTTGAAAATTCACCTATGATGTTATCAAGTGAGAGATCTCTTGTTGTTCTCCAATCTTTTGTCTCTTGAATAGGTGATGATGGTTTCATTTCAGCACTTGGTTCTTATTTCTCCTTATTTATGGAATCATTAAGCTGAATAAATTCCTCCATAGGATCTGCATCTACATCACACTTCTTTTCCTCTTTTGAGGGATTAGACTCATCACCGCATGTACAGATTCTTCCATGCACATTGTTCTTTTATTAAAAACTCTATATGCTTTACTATGTAATGAATATCTAAGGAAAATTGCTTCATCTGCTTTAGCATCAAATTTTCTAAGTGATTTTTTGCCATTTTTTTTAAAACAAAACACTTGCAGCCAAAAGCTCTCAAATGAGAAATGTTTGGTTTTCTACCTTTGTATAGCTTATAAGGAGTTCTCTTTAAAATAGATCTTATAAGTAATCTATTCAAAGTGTAGCAAACTGTACTTACAGTATCAGTCCAAAAATATTTTGGCAAATTTGTCTCATTAAGAAGAGTTCTAGCTCCTTCAAGAGATCTGTTTTTTCTCTCCACAACACCATTTTGTTGAGGTGTTCTTGGAGCTAAAAAATTGTGGTTAATTCCATTTTCTTTACAGAATTTTTCAAAATGTTCATTTTGGAATTCTCCACCATGATAACTTCTTATTGAGATAATTTTGCTACCTTTTTCATTTTGAGCAAGCTTGGTCATTTTTCTAAAAGCATGAAAAACATCACTTTTGGATTTCAAAAACAGGGTCCAAGTAAATCTAGAGTAATCATCGACAATGACAAGCCCATAATAATTGCCTCCTAAACTCATAGTTCTAGAAGGACCAAACAAGTTAATGTAAAGTAATTCAAGGGGTCTAGAGGTGAAAACAATATTTTTACTTTGAAAAGAATTTTTTGTTTGTTTCCCCTTTTGACAAGCATCACATAATTTGTCCTTTTCAAACTTGAGTTTGGGTAAACCAATTACTAAATCCTTTTTAATTAGCTTATTCATATGATGTATGTTAATGTGACTTACCCTTCTATACCACAGCCAAGATTCATCAATCTTGCTTATTAGACATGAAGTGTTGTGAAAGAATGTATGATCAATTGAAAGTAAATAAATGTTACTTTTCCTTTTACCTATGTGAATCACTTCACCACTTTGCCCATCACAAATCATGCATCAATTCTCATTGAATGAGACTTTAAATACTTTATCACAGAGTTGGCTTATACTTAAAAGATTATGCTTCAACCCTTCCACATAAAAAATATTTCTGATTTTTGGTTTTGGAGCTATCTCCTATGTTGCCTTCTCCAATGATCTTTCCTTTGTTATTATCTCCATAAGTGACAAATCCTCCATCTTTAAGAGTTAGATTTGTAAGCATAGACATGTCACCCGTCATATGTCTAGAGCATCCATTATCAAGGTACCATAATGAGGATCTAGCTCTTAGACATACGTGCAAAAATCAAATCAATTTATAAAGCAAGGTACCCAATTGAGATTAGGTCCATAAAGGTTAGCAACTTTCTTTTTCTTTTGAACCCAAATGCAATCTCCATTAGGCACATAGAATCTCCTAGCATAGCATTTGTAAGATGTATGTCCTTTTTCCATACAATAATTGCATGTTACAGATTTTGATGATTTTCTCAAGAAAACATTTTGATTGATCATTGAGTTTTTGAACTTCTTTTGATTCTTCTGTTTTGGAGACACAAATACAGTTTTTTCAAAAGATTTTGAACCTTGTTTGTACCCCAAACTAGAAGTATCTCCAGCATACTTTTGCACACTTAACATTTCAGCCAAGTTGCATTTCCCTTTGTACAGCTTTCTCAAAAGATCAATTAAATAACTATTCTTGGATAAAAGCAACATATATTTTTCTTCTTGACTTCTTTTGTACTCATCAAAATCCTTTTGCAACAAATACTATTTGTTGACATTAGTTGAAGAAGAAACACATACAAATCCATTTAATTTGTAACTTGAAACAAGTTTTTCATTCTCTTCTTTCAAGTTGCAAATTTCAGTTTGCAATTCAATAATCTATGCAACATGTCATCTAAGATTTCCTTTGAGCTTGTTATTGGATTTCGCAAGCTTTTGGGCTTCTTCATGTATTTCTTGGAAAGCATTAATAGCTTGTTCAAGTTCAGAATTTACCTCATTTCCATTAATTGATAGATCATCATCTTTTTCATTGATTGTGGAAGTGAAACACATGTTTGCTTCTTCATTTTTAGTTGAAGATTCTGAAGTTGTTGACTCATTATCTTCCCAAGCTATGTAGCCACTTTTGGATTTTCCTTCCTTCTTCACCTTGTTGTCATCTTGTTGCTTTTTCAAAAAGATTGAACATTCTGATTTGATGTGGCTAGGTTTTCCACATTCAAAATAAGTAAAATTGTTGTTAATCCTTTTGTTGTTGTTGTTTGTGAACTTTTTGTTCTTTTTTTCCTCAAGAACTTGTTGAACTTCTTGACAATCAAGTTCATGTTGTTCTCTTCACTTGAATATTCCATTTTTTCAGACTTTGACGATGCAGCTTTTAATGCAATACTTTTATTTTTCTTTTCTACATCTTCAACATAAGTTAGTTGAGACATTTCAAGCTCATATTCAAGTAACTTACCAAATAGTGTAGCAATGGACATCTTGGATAGATCTTTTGATTCCTTGATTGCTGTCACCTTTGGTTGCCAAGGTCTTGTGAGACACTTCAAGATCTTGATGTTTAATTCTTCAGCATCAAAGATCTTCCCAAGACCCAAAAGATGATTGACTATATGAGTGAATCTTGTTTGTAGCTAGGAAATACTTTATGTGGTGTTCATCTTGAACATCTCATACTCATGGATCAAGGCATGCTTTCTTGTTCTTCTAACTTCTTCAGTGCCTTCATGAGTTATTTCCAGCATCTCCCACATTTCTTTTGCACTTGTGCATCTCACTGTTCTAAAAAATTCATCAGAAGAAAGTGCAGAGGTAATCATATTTTTAACTTTAAAATCATATTGGACAACTCTCTTTTTAGCATCTGTCATTTCATCCCATTCTTTGGGAGTCATTTCATTTCCAACAATTTTAATAGGAATCAAAGGACCCTTTTATATAGCATTCCAAGCACCTGGGTTATTTGATTGAATTAAGATTTTCATTTTATTTTTCCAAAAACTGAAGTGCCCTCCTTCAAACATCGGAGGACGATTGAGAGAAGCACATTCTTTGAAGGTAATTTGTGAGATATTCATTTTTCTTTTTGAAGAAAAGATAGTGATCTTGAATAACTCTCAAGAACCAACTCTTGATGCTAATTGAAAATAATAGGAATCCTCACAATAACCAAGAGGGGGGGTGAATTGGTTATTACATTGGTATTTTAAAATTAATTCAAATCGGAGTTTATGATCTTTATCACTTTCAAAACCAAAAAATCTTTTTACTCAATCAAATAACTCAGCCACTAGAAATCAATTGCTCAAAAATAGAACTTGTTGGACAATGAATATGAATCAAATAATCAATGAACAAGATGAGTAATAGAGATAGAGAAACAAAAACACAAGAAATTTATACTGGTTCACTTCACAACAGAAGCTACATCCAGTTTCTTCTAATTCACACTGAATTAGAGTTCCATTATTATAAATTTTTGTTCTTACAAGCTTTTACAAAACCTCCCTTTATCAACACTAGATAAAGAATAGAAATCTAAAATCCTATTAGACTTCTAAAGAGCAAGAACGAGAGAACACCACTATGTTCTTTAGCTAGAGAACCCTTCTCTAGACCCAAGCAAGAAAAACCCACTTACAATAGCCAATTACAACATAAGTTCAAAACGAATTTACAAACAAAGATTAAGGAGAGAGACAACCCGATGATCCAATGAATGTAACGCACATGAGTTACCAAGTCAGGTTGAATAGCAAACAAAATCAGAACATGCTTTTCCTTAACCTTGAAAAGTTTCTTGCTCAAGAATCATTCAAAGACCCATGAATGTTTTGAATGAAGCAAGAAGTAATAGAACCTAAAAAATCACTTTGAAAGACTTAGAAGGCTTGTGTATTCTCAAAAATACGAAGTGGTCAAGTTTTTAAAACAAGCCAAGCCTTCAAACTTATTTATAACAAATTTTTTAACTAACTGTAATCGATTAAACGTGCCAGATAATCGATTAAAACTCTTATGTAATCGATTAAATTATCACTTAATCAATTAAAATGTTCAAGAAGGTTTCTGGGTTTCAGCAACGAGCAAAATAATCGATTAAACCGAGCTGTAATTGATTAAGGCAAAAAGTTCAGTTTCACAAAATGAACTGTGTAATCGATTACGAGTTTTGGTAATCGATTAAGCTAGAAAATTAAGATTTTTCAAAATGAACTATGTAATCGATTACGGATGATGGTAATCATATATTCCAGCAAAACTTAAAATATGTTTTCAACTATGTGATTGATACACTATGTCAGTAATCGATTAAAACATTTAACAAAGCAGTTGAGTTTCAATCAAAGACCAAATAATCGATTAATCCGATAGATAATCAATTAAGTTGTTCATGAAGGTTTTTCCAGATTGAACGAAGAACAAAATAATCAATTATACCATTAAGTAATTGATTAAAACAGTAAAAAAATCATTCTTCCAAAAACCTTTTAATCAGATTAAATCTTTAACCCAAAAGATAAAAGCTTTAATGTTTTAATGAAAACCATTTGAGCTTGTCAATAGATGAATGAATGCAATGCAAGGATCAACAAATTGCATTTCTCTTACATGTGATTCATTCACAAAACTTCAAGGCACTTCAAGCATGTTGAAAGCTCAAAACACATTTCTGAATCAAAGTCTTTCACTCTTCATGATGCTCCCCCTATATCCAATAGCTATTTACGCCTCCATTTTCACACTTACACCCTCTTTTCTTTTGGGCCTTGGCTGTTTTCTTGTTAGGTTTGAAATGAAATAAATGATGCTAGTCATACCTCCATCCGTTTACATACACCCCCTTACCTTTTGGACCTGTCCCGTTTTCTTGTTAAGTTTGAAATGAAATAAATGATGCTATTTTACACCTTATTTTCACACATACATTGCCTTATATTTTGGGCCTAGCTCGTTTTCTTGTTAAGTTTGATATGAAATAAATGATGCTAGTCACACCTCTCTCCTTTACACATACACCTCTTTAACTTTGGATCTAGCCCATTTTCGAGAAGTCCTAAATAAAACAAATATTGTTAGCTACACTCTTTTCTAGATGTATGCATCCTGCCACCTAGATTGATGACCAGACCCACCATGTCAGCACTCTGTCATTGTTGACCAAGTCAAGGTCAATCCTTTGACTTTGGCCTTCTAAAACAAAAAAGAATAAATAAATTAATTAGTAAATAACTCTTTATTTCATTTAATTTTTTTGTTTGTCTCTATTATTTATTTTATTCTTCAAATTGATTGTCTTTTTATTATCATTACCGAATTAGTTAATTTGATTAATAATATTTTTAAAATATTTCACTACTTATTCATTTTATTTCCCCCATGTTTCAATCTTGTATCCTTAATTACTAAGTATACTCTTCACTTCTATTCTATCATTTTGTATTTCCGTTTAATTTATTTGATTACGTAATGCTATGTAAATTATTCATTTTTTTTGCAGTTCTGCATTAGTAATCTTTAGTACGCGCTTGCATTCTGTGCACTCCATGTTGGGTCTTCGACTCACATTGTGGTGTTTCAATAACGTGTGGGTAAATTTTGTGAATACCATGTTGAGTCTTTGACTTGCTTGACTTCAGAGAGTTTACCACAAAATCCAAAAATATTTTCTAAAAAGGTAAAAATACTCAAATAAATGATCACTCAATTCTCCACAAAAATAACAAAGTACTCGAGATTGCTTCAAGGTCCAATGCCTTAAGCGATTATCTCTGCTTTTTCTTAAAAATCAACACCATTTCAATGTCCAACACCTTAATGACTCTTTGTCACACAATTAAAAAAATCTTTCAAAAAAATAAAATCAACCCAACACACAAGCTGTTTTCTACCCAAAGAACTACGTAAGTCTGATTTCCTCATTGTACTTGAGAATATGTAGGAGCGAGGACAAACCCCTTGTCAAATTAAAAAAACTAAAAAAACATAAAGTTCCCTCTATTTTTTTTTCTAAAATTATTATTTTTCTAAATAAAAAAATATAACAAACATAATTCATGTTCTTAAGGGAAGATAAGTAATTAAAAAGTCACTCTTTTTTTAGCACACTAGATTAAAGGCCGTCGTCTTCATGACAGGCGCGTGAGGTGCTAACACCTTCCCTGTGCATAAACGAATCCCAAATCTTTTTTCTCAAATTGTAGACCATTCTTTTATTGTTTTTCCAATGTTTTCTTTAAATAAACATTAGTGGCAACTCCCCTAATTTTCCTTTTTTGGAAAACTCATTTATCTTTTTTTTATCGTCATCCCTTCGTGATCGCCACATTGCGACAAAGACTATGAAACCATTTTCCAACAACAATCAAGTCCCAAAAACATGCCATGGTTGGAAATTCCATAACAAACATTAAATAAAGAAGCAAATACTAATATTAATACACAATATATATATATATATATATATATATATATATATTAAAATATCAAAGGATATAAGAGAGTATGAGTTTGGTTGCATCTAACCCCAATAATGGAGGATTTAGCTACCCATTCCCATGGGTAGCCTTAAAACACATGGAGGGAGGAAGAAGATGAAGAGTGGAGCCCAAAGAAAGCTTCCCCTCTCAATGAACTGTGAATTCATACCAATTAAAGAACTCCCCCCTCACTTTCTAAATGACGTCAAGCTTTATTTATACAAAAGCTAAAAGTTTTATTTTTAGTGACTTTTAGCAGAGCTCAAAACTTTGGCTAAGCTAAAGTGCATAATAACCTAAGTGTGAAAAATAGAATCTAGCTAAGCTCCTAAATTTGGCTCAAGCTTGCAGAGATCTTTTTGCTTCGTGCCAGAATTTAGCTTTAGCTCCATTTCTTAGCTTAGCTACATCAAAGTTTTATTTCTCTTCAAATTGACTCTAAAGTTTCTTCCACTTCACTTCTATGAAAGTGGACAAAAAATATAAAATGCAACTTAAGAAATTAAATATCTAAACTAAATATTTAATATGTACAAGACTAAGATAAAATGAGTAAAACATCACTCTAAAACTGGATAAAATTACATTAATTGCCTTATAAAACATGTGAAAATTAAGTATTTAAGGCAATTAACAATACTCGGGTGAAGCCTAAAGAGACTTTTAGAAATGATACTTAGAGGGTGCCTATAGAAACGTATGTAGAAGTCGATGGAGGCTTAAGAAAAGAGAGAACACCACACTTGGTGCTTGTGCTACTGAAAATCCTATAGATGTAGGGACTGAATGTAACACAAAGTTGTGGGTGAAGCAGTATAAATTATATGTGTGCTTTATCCTTCTTGTTGTTTTTGTTATGTTGTTTTTATATATTTATTTTGAGAAACTTGTTTTAAAAATGTTACATCTTTGATATAAGATCATTATATATATGTTTTCTCAAACTGTCTTCAAAGTTCAGAAGCAACCACTACTCATAGATATTAAAAGATAAAAGCATATTCTACATTATCCTAGATTTGGCAATTTTTTGGTAGCTTTTGAAGTAGTATATATATGCCATTGTCTTTGTAAGATTTAACTAGATAATTATCTTTATAGAAAGAATTGTCAAAGGATAAAGATTTCTCCTAACAAAGCTTCTAAAAACTAAACCCCGATATATCTTAAGGAACTTTAGAAACTGCGGATTCTTTTGTAGAGAAAATCATATATAGTCGATTAAGTATTACTATTCAATCCCCTACTAGTGACTTTTTGATTCAGTCAAAGATGGATCAATTTAAGGCTTGAGTCGGATTCTCTCCTTGTCTTAAAATCTTTTAATTCTCCTAACGTAGTTCCTTGGCGTCTTAGAAATAAATGGCTTGAATTGTATAAAACTAACTTGTAACATAAATTTGATCTATTCTCATATTTTTTGAGAATTTGAAATACATGGATTGACAAACTTGCTTCTAGCTCATAGCATATATCCATTTACAGGGTTTTACTTGGTGGGATTTTCGTTTCTAGTTTTATTTGGGAAGAGTAACAGACACTCTTTACCTTTCTTTAGGTTTAGGTGATTGGTCTTGGCCTCTTGGGTCCGGTTTATGTCCCAAGTTTTGTATTTGATTTTTGTCTTTTAATTATATTTGGTGTATTGTAGATAATGGATAAAGCATGAGGCGCCAACATGGTTGTAATTCAAAGCTTTATTGTGATGGATTAGCATGCTTCCTCTTTTTATTTATTTTTTTTTTATAGCAAGTGATCTAATTTAATTGGTTGACTTAGGTGTATAAGTTGTTGTAAACTACTTAGTAAATGTCTTTGATTTTTACGAATAAAAATGTATATATTTTTTTTTATAAAAAAGTTAAATTTTTTAAAAGAGAATTTATAAAAAATATTTTATTAATCTTGAAACTTTTAATGAGCATTATACTAATTTGATATAAGTGGTTTTGGCATTTATTTTTCATAAAATGATGTTTGTGAATGAAATACCAACAGAAGATTTTTTTAAAGTATTGAACTATATTAAAACTTATTTTTTTTAGTTTCTGTAATGTTTAGAGTATTATTAATCATCATTGCAAATATTGTCATTATTAAGACAAGTTCTTTTTAGATTAAGTTGAGATTAAAGGTGTTTCAAGATAGTGATTAAATGAATTATCATAAAACGAAAATTTGAATTTTTTTTATTAAACTTTAATCAACAAATTTACATATCAAAATGTTAGAATAATAAAATAATAATTATTAAATTATATTGAAGTAGCACTAAGATATAAATTTTTTATAAGGCATCAAAACTTCTTGACACAACCCACATAAAATTAACCATTAATGTTTTTTATTATATATAATTACTTTGATATTTTTTACTGTATAATGGTGACAATGTATCTAAACTTAAGACTTCATAAAAATTATTCAAATCACTATTCAAAAAAAAGTTATTCAAATTACTCATAAAAAAGCTGACGCAAATGTATGCATCATCAAGCAACATTTGGGCTGACTCAAATATAATGTTTATAAAATATTATTAATAATAATTGCAAATATTGTCATTATTAAGAGAAACTTTCAATTTTTTAGATTAAGTTTGATATTAATGATTAAATGAATTATCATAAAATGAAATGTTAAAATTGTTTGATATTAAATTTTAATTAACAAATTTGCAGATCAAAATGCTAGCAGAACAAAATAATAATTATTAAATTATATTAAAGTGACACTTAATTATGAATTTCTTAAGGCCTTTAAACTTCTGGACACGACCTACATAAAATTAATCAATAATGTTTTTTTATAATAATTACGTTGATATTTTTAGTGTATAATTGTGACAATCTATCTAAACTTAGGACTTCATAAAATTACTCAAATCACTAGTCAACAAATTAAAACAAAATTATTCAAATCACTCATCTCTAAGCTGACCCAAATGTCGATCTGCACCACCAAGCAACATTTGGGATAATGTTACTAATATTCAAGCCCACAAGTATTTGTCTCTAATTAACGAGAAAATGATAAATCATTTTAATATATTCAATGGTCTACAAAAATTATATATATATAAAAACTAGTAACTAACAAAGATTAATTATATGAATATTATTTATGAAAATAATGAGTTGATTATATTTACCTAAAAATTATGTAGTAACGAATTCTCCACAACATTAGCAAACACAAAAGGTGGGGGTAATGCTATTTTCCCGTATGTATTGGGTTGTTTGATCTCAAGTATAGGTGAATGCGTTATGTGTATGATACAAGGATCGTAGATATACACACGGAAAGTAATGGAAATGAACAATTTTGCAAAAGAGGCTACACCATTGAACCTCAACATTGAGGACAAGCATATGCTCCAATCTAATGGCTTCAAGGCTCCATCATCCCCAAAGCAACCCTTTTTTATTGGTACAAATGACATTTACATATGTTATTTTAAATTTCACTAATTGTTTTGTTTTTTCACAAAATGATTTTTTTTTAGGTGTTGCTGGTGGAACTGCATCTGGAAAAACAACTGTATGTAACATGATAAATACTCAACTTCACGATCAACGCGTTGTCCTCATTACTCAAGTACTAATTCTCTATATTGATAACGTTAGTGTTTTTCTTTGTCTTGTATTTTTCTGAATGGGATTAAACAAGATTAATTGTTAATTTTGTATATAATTTTCTTTCGGTTTTTGGATAAACCAATGGTTTTATTGTGTATGCTTTTCTCGCCTATTTGTAATGATAATGGTATTGGTTTGTCTAAATGTTTTTTCACGCTAATAAATAATTTTAGATTTTTCGTACAATTCATTTGCACATGATTTTATAGGACTCGTTTTATCACTCATTGAGTGACAAGATGTTGCAGAAAGTTAATGAGTACAATTTTGATCATCCTGGTGAGTACATAATGAATCTTGTCGATCCAATTTTGTGTAGCGTATGGAATTCAAAACTTGATGTAGAATTAGTTTCAAAATCTAATCCAGTATAAGAACAATTGGCTCTTCTTGATTGTTTAGATGCCTTTGATACAAAGCTTTTGCTTTCAACAATGGAGAAATTAAAATGTGGACAACCTGTTACTATACCAAATTATGATTTCAATTCCCACAAGAGAATTGAAGCTGGACGTCAGGTACTAATATGAATTTTGAAAATAAAAAATATTACATGTGATTATTAAAGAGATTGAAACCATCTGGGTAGATTTTAGTTAAGGTTTGATGTGTGAATAATTGTCAGTTACCTTATAGCTACAATATTAATATGTAATTTTATTTCTTTGCGAAATTGCTATGAGAAGTAACCAAGCTATTGAAATAAACTTGATTGTTATACATCATCATCATCATCATATATATATATATATATATATATATATATATATATATCATTACATTGTTTATTAAAATATAATCTATTTGGATGCATTCAATTGACAGGTTCAACCTGCAAATATAATAGTTTTAGAAGGGATATTAGTTCTTCATGATTCTGGTGTTCGTAATCTTTTGAACATGAAGATCTTTGTTGATGAAGGTTAGTTATTATTTTTAATTCCCCACTCATATTGATAATACAATAATTGAAAAGGAAAACAATTACCATATGTGTATCATTCGAAAGGATGTATAATTGGTACTAAGCACTTTAATAGTATCACAAACACTCGCCAAAACCTTAATAATATGGTGATAGATTCTTTGACTAGCGCAAAAGAACAAGTTGAGGATTGGAAAATTCATTTTGTATTCCTCTTGCTCCTTCATTGGTTTATAAAATGTAAAATCGTGTAGCACTATAAATTTAGAGAAAGGATGTTTCAAAGTCATTTTTTTTTATTCATGGTTTAAATTACTATATAGGATTAAATTATTGTGAGTTTGTGAACTAAATATCTTTCAATATCTCTAATTTATTTATTTTTTCTTTTCTATTTAATGATCCTTTAGACGGTTCATCCAATGAGCATTATATTTAGGACTAGAAATACAAATATATGGTTAAAAAGACTACTATTGTTTAAGCAATGCAGATTCTGATGTGCGCCTTACACGAAGGATGCAACGCCTTGCTATTGAGCGTGGGAGGAATATTGAGAATGTTTTGGATCAAGTTAGTAAGCATACTCCTTATTATATATATATATATATATATATATATATATATATATATATATATATTCATTAGTATCATTATATCCATTTGAATTCTCGGCTCAAGTTGCATATTTTGTACCATTATTTTGAAGGAAAAGCCTACATGCTGATTGAATTAAGCAGTATTATTTATTCCTGAAAGAAAAAGAAATACTTCTTACAAAATAAATAATTTCATGATGTTATTTTTGCTTGGTGAATCCCTAATAGGAATTAAGGTTATATTTTTCTAGCAATATGGTTAAGGTTATAGTTTCCATCTAATGAAGATAAATAAGATCTAGGTAGCTACATTCTTCATTTTCTTAAGAAGAACTACATTCTTCTTTTGAACTATAAAATAAAGCCTTTGTAATGTTTCAATATAACTCAATGTGAATTAAGTTAATTAATGATTATAATCTAAGGTAGCTACATTCTTCATTTGATATGATTTTTACACTTTCAATAATTTTTAGATGCTAATCCCCTAGATGCATTTCTAAAATGTGATATGCCTACTATATTGACCACCTTCTTCACTTGCATTTTATTGGAAAACCCATCCAACATAATAAAGCAAATAATTATGAGAGCAAACGATTTTGGGAAGAAGGAATTTACACGTGTTTATTTACTTTTGAGATTAGTTAAAAAAATTTATATATTATTTGTTTGCATGGAATTGGATCCTATATTTGTGAGGATCAATAAAGTTAAATTAAAATACAAAATATATCAATCTAAAATGTAGAAGATATAACCTACATTAAGCCAATATTTGGTAGGGATTAGAAAAAGTTTTTAGTTTCTTAGAAATCTAAAATTGGGAAATTTTAGATTTTTTTATGTATCTATTTTAAAAAATAATATTCTAATTTAGAATGTTTTGTCTTGATAATTTATTTTTGCTAGATTTTCCACATAATTTTTCCATGGAAGAAGTGAGAATCTAACTTTATCAAGTTAATTTTTTTTTTTATTGCGTACTACTAAAAAAGCTGCTTTTTACGACGGTTGTATACCCAATACAAAGACGGTTATACGACTGTTTTTGTATCAAATGTCATTGAAAGTCATCATTTTCGTCGACGATTATAAAACCCTCTTTGTAGCACTCACTTTCTAAGACGGTTCCTTAAAAAAACCGTCATAGAAAATGATTTTTTTTTAAATTAACATGTATTTCTAAGACGGTTCTTAGAAAAAACTGTCTTAGAAAAACAAGTCACAATCTATACACTATCCAATATATTGCTTTGCATTGTTAGCAGACATTGGCAATAGCTAAGTATGCTGCAGATTACAAAAGAAAATGACAACTAATATTATGTGTAAAATATCATGCAGTTCAATAGTTTAGATATCAGGAATAATCACCTCATCAAAATGTATGTCAAGACTACAATACAAATTAGAGAACATAGTTGAGAAAATAACATAAAGCTATATAAACTCTTATTTTTACACAAAACAGTCATGAAGACAATCACACTACAATACAGATTGGTACAAATTTCCATGATTACATTGCACAATAGTCAAGTGTCGTGTACTCAACAAAAGTGCAAAAAGAATGGGAAAATTCTGATTTAGATTATAGGTAAGTATAATTGAGAAAAACATAGCATCAATATGTACGTGGTTTTCACACCTTGCCAAGGGGACAAAAATAAGTCAATCTCACCTCCCGTTTCTTATTTTGAGCTGTTGAAGTGACCCCCTCCTCATTAGCCAACAATGGAGCTTGTTCAGGTGTAGCATCACTCATTAAAGTGCTCTTCAAGGGAACACTTTCATTATCAATCTCAAATGTGTCTTCTAGAGGAGGCACCACTAGCACCGACCTAAGAGAAATGAGAATTAATAACTCCCAATTAGTACTAAGTTTTTTTTAATGGGAGTAGAATATCTAGAAGAATCTTAAAACATATGAACTAGTCTAAATTATAATAAAGACCCTATATATTGAAAATTGAGTTGTAGCAATCAAGAAAATGGAGTTGCCAGCAATTAAAGCAGCAGAGGGGGAAGGAGAGTTTCGTGTTGAAGTTGACATCTTGAGTAGACTTGACCACCCAAATCTTGATTCTTTGATAGGCTACTGTGCTAATGGAAAGCATAGGTTCCTAGTA
This sequence comes from Glycine tomentella, assembly GCA_007407185.1. Classification (NCBI taxonomy): domain Eukaryota; kingdom Viridiplantae; phylum Streptophyta; class Magnoliopsida; order Fabales; family Fabaceae; genus Glycine; species Glycine tomentella. Next base: position 639,215 of record PYAF01005076.1, on the reverse strand, counting down.
TATGAATATATGCATAGAGGGAACCTGCAAGATCATTTGAAGGGTGTGTCAATTACCCAAACTCTGCACTGCTGTCAAAATTTCTAACATCAAGCTTTTATTAATCAACACCTAATATTCTCTTAGACGATAACTTTGAAGCAAAGGTATAAAAAGATTTCCTTCAATGACTTGTAACATTTCTTTCTAAAACAAAATTCACATTTTCAATTTTCAACACCTTTAATAAATAAGGTTATATTCATTATTGAAGTAAAAAAAAAAAAAAAGAGATTTGCAATGCAGTATACAGTAAAACTAATAAATTCTTTTGCCATTATTCCTATGCACATGATGTAAACAGCTTCACATGCTAAAAATCAACAATCCATTATTGCTACCAAAGTATATGTTTTGTTAGTTTAGTCTACCATAAAATAAATCACCAATGCAAATTAAGCCAGGAAATTCAACACTAACTCAAGCAACAATAATAGTCTAAACCATGAAATTATGGTTTGCATTAGAAGCCTATGGCTGAAATTCCATCCAGGTGTTTTTAGAGGAAAACTCTTGACTCCATTCTCAGGATAACAACCAAGCAGCCACCATCAGGTGTTTTTAGAGGAAAACTCTTGACTCCAACAAAATTATTAAAAAAATGAGAAGCATGAACACTAGCTCAACATTAAACGAAACTATGTAGCCTACAATAACCTTATCTGGAGTGTGCTGCAATATTTTAGTTCCACCAAATAATATTCGTGCAAGATAACATGACTAGTTAAAAAAATTATGACAGGTAGCATGTTCTGCCTCCAGGAACAGCAACATAGACATACACTGGTCCCTGTTATGATAAGTAAGTGGTTAAAAAGAATTCATGCAACTCTAAGTCACTTGTCATCTCTAAGTACTACAAATACTAGAACCAACAGGAGTCCTTAAAGTTATTACCTTTGTGTCACAAAATAAACAGGAAGTGCAACAACAACACCCTAGAAGATAGAGGGTTGTTAAAATTATAATAAGAATTGTACAACATTTTTAAAATGCGTTTTGACATAATATTATGTGGGTAGAAAAACTGTCAAACTTAGAATAATGAACAATAAAAACAAATAAAAAACAGAGACAAGAAAATATCAAGGATTTTAAGGAACAGTGGTTTTCCATCATTATTAATTGCATCACAAGATGAAAAATTATACCTCTAGGATATTGTGAAGAGAAATGGCTAATGCTAAGGTGATGCCAACACGAGACCCTGTTGAAAACACATGTCACAAACATGCAATTAAAGTGGCACTATTAACAAGCATATCAAGCTAGATACAACGCCTCCAACCACCAATTGCATATCCAATCACCAGATTTCCATGCAGTCCCAGCGCCTCCAAAGGCTCTTGAGTGTGAGGTGTCAGCAATTGAGTCATTATTGACAGCACCACACTTGAAGCAGCTTGAACGACTAGCGAAGTTGTGTGCACCACAATACCAGTCACCTGGGTGAAATGAAGATCCAGATCCATAAGCACAATATAAGTAATGCTTTATATGTCCAAGGTCCTCACCACATTCGTCTTTTGGACACAAACACAATTAAGGACTCCAATTTCCTAAACGAGATCCCTAAAACTTTGATTAAACAAAAAAAAATAGATAGAAAGGGTATGATAGTCTTGACGGGGTTGAACTTGTAGAGGACAGGGGAAGCAAGGCAAGCGAGATGGTAGATCTGATCGACCTCGAGCAGGTTCGGCTCAACGATGTCATGTCAGATGAGCTCGAATCTAGGGTTCCCAAAATGGTGCATCACATTATCTTTTCTTCCCCGCGCCGTCTGTCAGCACGATCCAGAGGCCTTTCCTCTTAATCTCTAGCGACACCTTCCCCACCGAATGCACTGTCGCATCCACGCGGTGGTGTACGCTAGAATCTTAGACTCACACTCAAAGCCACACGATGGTGGTATGCGTCATCCACAGATTGGGTCTTGTGTGGGATGGACTGAATGACACGGAGAACGCGGAGGAGAAGGAGAGCTTCAAGAGGAGAGAGAGTGACGAAGATTGGAATCGAAGGGTTTGACAAGAGAGAGTGACGAAGGTGGCAATTTGATTTGATTTTAAAGAGATGAGAGCGGGCAAAAATAATTAAATGAGAGTAGAAGCACGTGAATTAGTACAAATTTCAAAGATGGTTTTGGTCTAAAACCGTCTTTGAACAGCAATAATAAGGGAATAGAGCAGAAGCGCGTAAATGGGTACGAATTTCAAAGATAATTTTGGTCCAAAACCATCTTTGAACATATTTTTTTAAAAACGGAAATATTTGTGTTTAAAATCGATTATAACAAAACCGTCTTTGTATACTTATTTTTAAGACGATTTTAATGAAATTGGCTTTGAACACTCAATATCTAAGACATCTATTATACAAATATCGTCGTACATCTCCTGTTATTTACAAAATTGCCACCGTCTTACATTTTAAGACAATTTGTTGGGAATCGTCTTAGAAGGTGTATCGTAAAAAAATTATTTTTTAGTAGTGTAAAAATATCACATTACTCTTTAATTTTCAAGAAATTTATATAAGTGACTCACAAAATAAATATATTATTCATCTTTAGGAATCGTGATTTTTAAACATGAAAAAACTTTTTATTGTACTAATCCCTATTTGAGCATTTTTTATTGATTGTAGCTTTTTCTTTTAAGCATATAACTTATTCAAAGTTGTTTTGTTTGAAAATGTTTAAAGTCCTCCTTGACTAATTACAAAATGATTGTTCAGTATTCCAGATTTGTAAAGCCAAGTTTTGAAGATTTTGTATTGCCAACTAAAAAGTATGCTGATATTATCATCCCGAGTGGAGGAGATAATGATGTTGCCATTGACTTAATAGTAGAAAACATACGCATGAAGCTTGGTCAACATGATTTGTGTAAAATATATCCCAATGTTTTTGTTATATGTTCAACATTTCAGGTAAAGCTTTCATAGTCCTATTATATAAAAATGGAAAGTATATAAAGCTTAGGATAATGATGAGGATGAAGAATCTAAACTAACATGTGTTTATACTCAGATAAAGGGAATGCACACTCTTATCCGTGATGTTAAGACAACAAAGCATGACTTTGTCTTCTATTCAGATCGTCTTATTAGACTGGTATACAAGTTTGTGTAAATAAAAAGTATTGTTAAAAATGATAATGAATGATGACATTTTTTGAAATTTTAAGGTTGTCGAGCACGGATTGGGTCATCTTCCTTTTTCTGAAAAGCAGGTGATAACACCAACAGGTAACTAGGATATAACAAATGTCGGGGATATATTGTCATGTATTAAGAGAAATTCTATCATTTTTTTGGAGTAAGAGAAATCTCTTCATTATTTTGTTCAATTGAATACGAATTGCCACATTAATATTGGTCATTTCTCCTATTTTAATTACATTTAGCGTGTTACAGATGATGTGATGCATATTCAATTGTTCGTTATAAGAAATTTTTCTTAATCTCGAATCAATTACTTTATTCATAAATTACTTCACACTAGAATTTGACCATTTCATCAATATACATAGTATTCTTACACCATATGGTAGTAGAGCTTACTTTTACAATCACTTTGAACCTTACATTACTTTGATAGAGTAATGTTTCTTTTATGAATTTATATTTATACACTCCTTACATACTTAAGTCATTAGAAAATATTATGATATTGTGCAAAAAGGAAAAGGAGCAGAAAAGAATTTTTTCACGTGTTAAAATTATTTTATTTATTTTAACTAGTATGTCGACATTTAATATACATTCCAGAGAAAATTCCACTCACAATCCTTGAGTTTTTTTTTTAAAAAAAAATTATACATAACATTACTTTTTTATCTATTAAGTTTGAAAATATTGCACTAATATCCTGTTATACTAACACCAATATTTGAAAACATTAAATTTAATATCTCCTTATGTATTATACTAACACTCGCTACAAAGGGGATTTACTCTAATGGTTTAAAAAATAGGAAGTATTTGTGTAATCTTACAAAAATCTTAGGAATGATTAATGTAGTTTTCACTACTTTCTAATATTATCAATAAAAAGGTTCAAGTGTTAGTTTGTCTTGTGGCTTGCAGGATCTGTATACTCTGGTGTAGTTTTCTGTAGTAGGTTGTGCGGAGTATCAGTCATTAGAAGGTACACAATTTTAAGGTTTTTTTTTTTTGTGTGAATATATGTAATTTTAAGTTATCATGTCTTGGAATAAAATATTTTGCAAAATATAATTAGCAATGTTTATTCTATAGATATTCGAACAACGGTTCCTTTAGATTGAGTTTAGAACTTATATTTTATAAAGTAGGACTTCCTGACGTGTCAAAGGTCAAAGTATAATTCCTGTTCAAACATCGAAATTTATAATGTTGGCCTCAGAAGTGAAAATAACCATTTGTGTCCACAAATTTATCCTTTTTCTTTAAATATATTTTAGGTTATTGATAAATAATTGATTTTTATTTAAAATTCTTAATATTTTTTTCTTTTTCATTAGATCTCTCATATAACAAAAAATTTATTTTGAAAGATGTTAGTTAACTTGATAGTAAAGATTCAAAATAAAAATTTTAATATATTAAATATTCATTATAACAAAAAAGATTATTTCTTAAATAAAAATCGATTAGTTATTAGGACCTAAAACATATGTAAGGTTTTTTTTTTTTTTTTTTTCTACTCAAATTATAGCTTTGAAAATTTGTTAAGTCACAATGAACCCTTTGTAAATATACATTAGCCATGATTTTTGCTCAATATCAGAAATTCATATTGCACATGTGGCTTTATGATAAACCTTTGGTTCAACACTTTTCTCCTTTAATTTTAGGTGTGCAAAGAATATTAAACTTGTTTTTTAACATTTTTTTTATTGAATTACTCTTCCCTCCTACTTTAACATCAGTGGAGAAAGCATGGAAAATGCATTAAGAGCATGTTGTAAGGGAATCAAAATTGGTAAAATCCTTATTCATGGGCATGGCACAAATGGTCGACAGGTTAGTTGGGAAAAACATTATTCTACTTACGTTTTCCTATTCTTTTGCACTCAGCTTGGGGTGTTCATCTCATAATCTTACACAAATATGAAAAAGATAAATACAAAACATGCCAAATTTAACGAATCAATTGTTTTATTTTGTCTATTAATTGCTACATTTTTTAGATATGTTGGAAATTTCAGTTTGAGGCCACTTTTTAATTTCTATAAAAAAAAATGAAAGTTAGATGCATTTTGTATACCTTTAAGGATTTTGAATGTCTTCATGAATGTTTTTATTTATTTTTTTGTACACTTTTAAAATGTGTGAGTTTGTTTTTAACTCAATTTAAAAGTTAGTTTATAAGATAAAAAATTATTTCTTCTCACTTATATATTTTATCTTGATACTATATCACGTTTATGTAAGATTGTTATATTCTAGTGAGGACAATGATTCAGACTAGTTAGATTTTTTCATTCTTTGTATATAATATATTGACTTTATTAGAAACATGATACTATCATGTTTACTTTTGTATCAAATATGATGTTCAATATTTTTAGATTGGGTATTGCACAAAAAATAAATGTTTATTTTTTATATAACTAAAATTTATATTTAATAAATGTTTTTAAATACATAATTATATTATAAATAAATTTTGTAATATATAAATTTTTAGACATATAAATTATTTTTTAGATTTATAGTAAATAATTCACACTTTAATACAAAGTTATTTTTAATTTTTGATATATATTTTTAAAAATATTGAAATTGAAATTAAAATTAAAGATATTAAAAATGATATATTGAAAGAGATACTAGATTTAGAAAAATCCCTAAAATCACTCAGTAAAAACACCCCATAAATGCTCTCATCGAAGAATGACAACTAAACTATCGTTCAAGATAATTACTCTGATTTTTATATATAAAGGGATTATGTTTCATAGTTTGAACTTAATGCCTCGTCTTATTATGTTTGATAATAGATCAGTAAATGTTCATTGCTGCTAAATTGCTTCTAGATTGATAGATAAATCATAGGACAATGAAGTATTTAGTCTGTTAGCTCATATAGTCTTAGAAAAACTTTCATGAGACTATATTTTTTTAGAGAGATGAATTGTCACTTTTTGATCTCTATATATTTAAAGTGAACACGTTAGTATATATACCATTCCTTTATATATATATAGAAACCATGTACCATTCCTATTCATCTTATTATTTTGTTTGTTGTCAACTAAAACTATAAGGTTGATTTTTTTTTTCTGAACATAATATGATGCAGTTAATTTATGAGAAGCTACCAAAAGACATTGCAAGTCGTCATGTGTTGCTACTCGATCCAGTTTTGGCCACAGGTTTTACAAACTACCACCTCTAATTCTATATATAAGTAATATAATACAAATAATTAAGATCAAAGAAAATGATGATCATATTTAATACTATCATAAATTTAAATTTTATATCAAAAGTGTTCTTAAATTTAAATGTTATAATTAATGGTCTCATATAATGTTAACACTCATAGGGAATGAATGGGTGTCTAATAAATAGTGTAAACTGTAACACCTCGTAGGCCTCCGACGTGTTATCATTAATAATATCAGATTAGCGTATAAAAATATCAATTTAATCAATTCAGCGGAAACATAGGATCGTTTTCTTGATACATTAAGTATGGAAACACATAACAGAACCATAAAATCAAGCCCCTGCTGATCCAGTTTATCAAATCAAACATAATACAGACAGATAACA
>PYAF01005076.1:619062-632308 GCA_007407185.1 Glycine tomentella | reverse complement strand
TCCAAAGGATTCTCAAGCTTGGTTACATTCCTAAACCCAAAAGACTTAGATTCATGCTTAACTAAGCTTAAACATATGCTTACGAATTCGAGCTATTACATATGGCGCCATCAGCGCCAATCCTGGCGCCACCGGTGCCGCACCCTTAGCAGGGTTTTCTGACCTGAATCCCCGCGCGCCGAAAATAAAAATCCTTACATAAACAATAAAATTAAGAGTAAGAAAGATATTTAACTTTAAATAAGTTTAAAAACTGATCATTATTACTTATAATTATGATAAAAAATATTATTTATTGCTTATATATAAAACCAAATGTAGTATGTTGCGCAACTCTTCATTATCCTGTAATTTGCAAAGCACACTTCAAAATAGTTTACTTAAACTGTTGGAAACTGTCTAAAAAATTTTACAAACACAATATTTCTAGCTAAAATTTGCAATTTGTTTATAGTTTTCTTTCTTTTTGAATTTTTATACAATTACCAATGAAAATAGTATACTAATTAAATAAAGGCTTAAAAATATTTTGTCCTTGTAAATGTACCACTTTTTTATTTTTACATCTACAATTTTTTTATTTAGTTATTGTATATTTTTTGATATTTTTCTTTTGGTCCCTTCTCCCTTCTTAAAAAACAAAGATGATGTAATTGATGATAAAAATGTCCTTGATTGTCATATTACTACTTGATGATGTCATTAGATGACACATCACTAAATAATGATGTAATCATTTGATGAAATTTTTAAATGCCACATAATCAAGTGATGATGTTATCAAACACTAAAAAACTGATATAATTGTAGGGATTAAAAACAAAAATAATTACAAGAACTAGAAAATGTGACCTATTTGTAGAGTAGAGAAAATAGAGTAGAGAAAAATATTTAAGTATCAAATTAAATGATTTTTCAGTTATCAAATATCTCACTAAATAATTCTAATGATGAATGTTTTTTTTATCCGTATGAACATAATATCAAAAAATTTATAACATTCACACATCTTATTCAACTAATTGAGATAAATCCCTTAGTATTTTAGTGGTGAATGTTGAACCAAAATTTCTTAACAAAATTTCTTAACTTTCTTTCCTTTGAACCACCACAGAAATCATGCCATCAAGTTTACTTGAACAACAATATATTTAAGTCTTAAATAAATTATAGATTTGACTAATTATATTAACTTATAAAACATTAATTATTCTCATTCAATTAAAGATTTATCGTTTTATGTTGATTTTCTATGTTATACTATAGTGACATCCATGTCTCATGTGTATTGTATCTGTATCCTGTGTTGTAGTGTTACTACTAAATTCCCTTGCAGTGTCTAATGATTATAATTATCAGGAAACTCTGCAGTCAAAGCTATCTCTCTGCTTCTCAACAAAGGTGTATCAGAATCTAACATTGTATTTCTAAATTTAGTAGCAGTGAGTCACTTTGATTTGTTGCTTCCTTATCTTTACCCATGTTTATGCATTTTGGATTCTCTGTTTTATTTATTACTAACAACATTGCATGATGCAGTCACCACAAGGAATAAATGCAGTTTGTGAGAGATTTCCAATGATAAAACTTGTGACATCAGAGATTGATGCATCACTGAATGAGAAATCTCATGTGATCCCTGGCCTAGGACAGTTTGGTGATCGTTACTTTGCCACTGATGATTAGCACAATAAGCAAAGCCATACATAGCTGAGTGACATCTTTGCCAACCTTGCTTCTATAGTTTCCAACAAACAAGCAACTTCTATTTCATGATAAAGCTCTCACATGATAGAATCTATATGAACATCTAGAACTATGAATAAAACCATGAAAATATAAGTTGCTCATGTAGATAAGAACATTAAAGCATGAACAGAATCTCTATAGCAATGCAATATCTTATATTAATTAATGAAACTGATAAACTTCTTTTGCATCACTAACAAATTTATTCGAAATTGTATAAGATCATGGAAAGTAGGATCTATGGCCCCAAATTGAATTATCTTAATAAAGAATAAAGTCACTTAATATGGCAGTTTTCTTTACTTGTAGCTCTTAGTGCTAAAGCAGTACTACTTTTTATGCATTTACAATAAGTCAATAAAACATTGATGGTTAAATCTGACTTATTTATATTACAATGGTTCATATACAATTCAAGCTTAGAAACAAGATACAATCAAGAATATTTATTCAAGATAAGGCAACCATTATTTATACGCACAAAAAAAGCAACTACTTTACCGATATCACATTCTCACTTTTTGCAAATACTGTGCCAACCTTATCATGCCCAGCAAGTAATTTCTATCAAAGCATAAAACCACCAAACAAATATCCTTCCAACAAATATTACCATAGATAGGTATATAAATTTAGGAAAATACTTACCATACGTATATACATTCTTTTCCATCTGACTTTTCTTCATTTCTTATCACATAAATTATCATATTTATAATTTTGTCTCTCTTCTTTTATTTCTTTTCTCTTTCTCTTTTTTCCCCTACCCATACACCTAAAAAATGGGACGTGGTTGTACTTTTATAATTACTCATAAGTTTATTTAGCCTCCACAAAAAAATGCTAATAGGATAAATTGATGTAAAAAGATATTATATCAGGAGTAGTGAAATCATGAAATGATTAGTATTTCGTTAGGCAGAATGAAAATAGCCACCTTCTAGAGAAAAGTAAAGAATGTGATTGCGTGGGTCAAAGGATGAGAGAACAACTACCTACTAACATTAAGACGTGCTACCATGCTAGGTTACGTTGCTAGCATGTGCTTAAGAGCAAGTAGAGAAGGCCATAAGCTCATTGAAAAAGAAAACTAAGTGCATATCAAACTCATACTGATGTACAATATATTTAATTTGAATTGGCTTAGTTTTATTTTTCTGAATTGGCTCAATTAATCATTTGCCCTTATATATTTGTGCTAACTGTAATTTTGTTTTAATTTTTATACCTACAAATTTTAGGTTTTAGTCTTTATGCGAGAAATTTTTCTACACTTCAATGCTTATATCTCCATTTTGCGGTGGTTTTACGCTAAAAAATATTAAAACTAAAGAATTATTTTCATAAAAACTAAAACGTAAATTTTAATAGCTAAAAAGTGCCACAACTCGCCAATTTGAGAAGGACTAAAAAGAACTATTTTTAGAATTCAAAAACTAAAAAAAGAAAACAAATTTAAATTTCAAGAAAAAATGACTAAAACATTAAAGCAAATTTTAATAAGTGTTCTTAGTGAGTAGATATTTTTTGAAGAAAACTAGTTAATTAAATAACTTAAAGTAAAAATATTTTTATTTGATAACAGAAAATTATGTTATTCATATTTTTTTTTGCGCTTTCCTATTATTTCTGCATTAAATATTTTCCCTTTTTAGTTCTCTAAATATTATCAAAGTCCAAACAATAATTAAGCCTTTTTTTTCTTTTACCTTTTTCTAAAATATTAAGAAAGAAAAAAAATCTGAAAACGACATGTTGGGAGATTTTAATTGCCTCAGAAGTGGGAATTGAGGAAAGGATAGCCAATTGATTGTGACAATTAGGTATAATCACTGCACCGCTGTCTCAGCTACAAAATTTAATTTTGTTTGACCGAATTAGTCATAAACTTCAAAGGGTGACGTTTAATGTGTCAGGAAAATTTCAAATTAGAGAAACAATTAGTGGTTGGTATATAAAAGCATACTTGAATGCTACTGGTGGAAAGTGAATACGAATTCACCTCCAATTCACATTTTTGGTACACATTTTTTCAACTTATGAATAATGAATAATGCTAAATGATACAATTATTTTGGCATTTAAAGTTCTCTTTTATGTCGTCAATAACTTATGAATAAAACTGTATCTCCCATTCTACTCATATATGCACGACTGGTACGTACGTATACATAAGCAGAGAAATTATTTAGTACCATAAATAGCATTAATACCAATTTTCAAACGTTGAAATAATTTGTTTGAATAATTTTTGATAAGATGATTAACTTATAATAGCTTTGTGGTATATACATATATAGCATGATTAGAAATACCAGGATTATATTGTCCCAAGTACGATACCCATTGAAATAAACTATTATTACAGTTATAATCTTATGTAGCCATGCATGTATAAATGTTTCGTTTTGCTATCTTTTCAAAGCTTGTTTTGAAAGAGATTTGGAAAACCATCAGTTGTGACTCTGCTCATAGAACTTGTATTTCTTTTTCCTTTAAATATACCACAGATATATTAATTGAAATAAAAGGGTTACCAACCCATTTATAATCAAGGACTTATGCTTTTCTAGCAACATTATTTTATACGTACAATAGGATTAGTAAACCAATAAGAAAACAAAAACCTTTAGCCTGTTCAGATGTGTGTCAAATCTTATTAATGAGATATCCATAAACTCATTAACATCAAAAGACTCATTTCTAGAGATAATGCCATTTCCTAAAGCCAAACATAGCATATTACTATGATCTTAAATAATCATAATATATAAGTGGAACATGAGAGAGTAATGAGTTATTATTATTATTATTATTATTATTATTATTATTATTATTTAAAAATAAATAACAAATTACTATATTGTTCTTAAATTAAATTTATTAAAAGAAAGAGTTAGATTTTTTTTTTAGTTTAATTATTTTTTTGTAGATTGTTAATGCACACAAACTAAAAAATTGGTGTTTGCGCATTAGCAATCTCATATATACATATACACACTAGAGATCATGGGTGTTTCTCAACCAATTGCGTTAGAGATTAACCCCGTTTGTGGTACGTGATTATCATTAGTCCAAGAGAATTTTGAATATAATAAGAATTAAACACAAATTCTTTCACTAAATAGATTTTGTACTACTCATGTGAACAACACGAGTTTTTATATCATTATGTCAATCTTTTTTATTATCACTTCTTATTTATCATTTGGATGAAGTCTCCATTGATTTATACTAATTCATAATACTTAAGTCTTAAGTAAAATTTAATGATTAAATGCTATATATTACTAAACAAGTAACGTGGAAGTAACCTTAGCATCTTTCCTTTCTACTTTGCATTTCAACTAATCCAACCTATCGCATTTATGTTTGTGATCATAATGCCTCAATTTTCAGAAGCAGATCATTAAACATTCAACTTCAATTAAAGAGAACCATAAACGGACCTCCTAAGCCAGTAAGAATCTGCATGAAAAGCAGTTATATAAAGACTTGAATTCCTCATAATTCTCCATCCACAACAAAAACTACTTCTCAATTTAGTAAACACACCAGCCCCACATCCAAAGCTTCAGTTCAATATGGCAACCTTGTCAAGTTTTGCTCCTTTGGCCATTCTAAGTTTAGTGCTAGTAATTAGTTGCATTGTCTCTGGGGCTGAAGGTAGGCCAAGGGCATTCTTTGTATTTGGAGATTCACTTGTTGATAATGGAAACAACAATTACTTGGCTACCACGGCACGTGCCGATGCTCCTCCTTATGGGATTGATTACCCTCCAACTCATAGACCAACTGGTCGTTTCTCCAATGGCTACAACATTCCTGATCTTATCAGTTAAGTTTACACTTCTCTAGCCACTCTTTTAACCTTATTTTAGCTTCAACATTCATCTTTTTAAGCTTCATTTTCATCATTCACATTTCAAGTTTGAACCCTTTGTTTTGGTCATGTAGCTTTGCATATAACAATTAACCTAACATAGAGACATATAAAGTATATGTCTAACTAATTGGGATGTTTCAGGTCAGCGACTTGGTGCTGAGTCTACATTGCCATACTTGAGTCCAGAATTAAGAGGAAATAAGCTCCTTGTTGGTGCCAATTTCGCTTCAGCTGGAATTGGAATACTTAATGACACTGGAATTCAGTTTGTAAGTTCATTACATACTATTTACTTTTTCCTATGATATCTAATACGTATCATGCCCAAAACTAAAACCATAACACAAGGTAAATTCTAAAATAATAATAAAATCAATTGTAAAGTATCATGAGGATTCCACTTAAAAATGATTGCATGCAAATTTTGCAGATAAACGTAATCAGAATGTATAGGCAGCTACAATATTTTAAAGAGTACCAAAACCGAGTGAGTGCTATAATTGGAGCTTCACAGACTAAGAGCTTAGTGAATCAAGCACTAGTACTCATCACTGTAGGCGGCAATGATTTTGTCAACAACTACTTCTTGGTGCCCAATTCAGCAAGGTCTCGCCAATACCCATTACCTCAATATGTCAAGTATCTCATTTCTGAGTACCAAAAACTTTTGCAGGTAACACCCTATTGTTTAAACAAAAGGGTTAATACTTTAATGACTTGTGAAGTTGTGATCACTCTTTCTCATAGTCATAAATATATATATTATTGCAGAAACTGTATGATTTGGGAGCACGCAGAGTTCTTGTGACAGGCACAGGACCATTGGGTTGTGTTCCATCAGAATTGGCCCAACGTGGTAGAAATGGACAATGTGCTCCTGAACTTCAACAAGCTGCAGAGTTGTTTAATCCACAACTCGAACAAATGTTGCTACAACTCAACAGGAAAATTGGAAATGACATTTTTATTGCTGCAAACACAGGAAAAATGCACAACAACTTCGTTTCTAACCCCCAACAATTTGGTACAACACACTACCAATACTAATTAATTTTCATGTGATCTACCTAGTTTCTCATGCCCATTGTTTTTTTGAATTGTGGTCACCATGGTCGACGATCACAAATGTGGCTGCAAATAAAAAGTTGTGACAGCATAATCCAGCAATTGTGGGCCTATCAATAGCATATGTTTGCAATTTTTCACAATAGAGAAATGTTACGAACACCCTCTAGAATCATACTCTGTTAAATACACTTTTTGACAAACTTTCTTTTATTGGTTGAAATTTATTAAAAATAATAAAAATTTGTAAAAATATTATTATAGATTGTGAAAAATTGCAACCTGAACCATTATTTAAAACCTTAATTACATCCCCACCACTATCTTGGACTCAATTGACATGTAATTTGATGTGATTTCTCTCTAACGAATTATGTCATAAAGAAATTAATTAGCAAGCAAATTGACATTTATGTTGTTGCTTTTTGCAGGGTTTATCACATCACAAATAGCTTGTTGTGGGCAAGGACCCTACAATGGTCTTGGGCTATGCACACCACTCTCCAACCTTTGCCCAAATAGAGACCAATATGCATTTTGGGATGCATTCCATCCATCTGAAAAGGCCAATAGGCTTATTGTGGAAGAAATTATGTCAGGTTCTAAAACCTACATGAACCCAATGAACCTCAGCACCATCCTAGCTTTGGATGCTATTACCACATGAAGACACCTCGCATGCTAGTTTCATGATGTCCCTTGTTTATTATTGCAATTGTGATTTGATTTCGTATTCCTCAATATCTAATTGGGGAATTAGAAAGTTAGAGGGAGGAAGAAACTTCCCGTTTTCATAAAATTACAATGACGAATATATATATAAATGGTGGGAAGCACTAAGTAATTCCTGAGTCTCAAATGTTAAAAATATGTTACTAAATTTTCAGCCTTTGTTTTGTTTTTTCTTTTTTCTTTTTCATATACCAATGATCTCTATGATAAAATGTGAAAGGGAATAACTCACTCCTTTTATCTTTGAATAACTTTGCTGATATTAAATCAGCATACATATGATTAATGAGTGGATAGCTAACGTGCTATGCACATGGCTTTGATCCCTCAACCTGTTCTATTGTACATATATGGCTTTGAGGCCTCACCAATTTACGTCTAAATTTGTCTAACACGCTGCTAACAGTTCTCCTGTTCAGTTATAAAGCACATAAATTAGTAAGAAACTTTATTTTGTTTGACAAACAAGTGTTAAAGTATATATACTGTATGATTTACAACTTACATATGTCGTTAGAGGCTCAAATCAAAATTTAACTTTTCTGGCTCGGCCTGCAACCCGCAATAGACCAAATTAAATATTAAGATAAAAAATTATTAATACGCCAAATTTTGACTCAATATTTATGAAATCCGGTCCTATTATCCAGTCAAGGTAATGAGTCAGTTGTCTAACCAATGGGTCAATAATTGGTCTGGTTTGATCCGGTATATATTACAAATTCAAAATTATATATGTATCTATTATATATAAGTATATAACTAATATTATTGAGTAAGAAAAATATATCTATACTCAAAAATCCAAATTTTTAAAAAATTTAAAAACAAAAAAAATAAAAACTCGGCCGGATTAGACTGGTCCTACTGGAAACCCGACCGGATTTGACCGGATCAACCCAGGCCAACCCAAGTTAGTTACGAAACCGGCCTGGTTTGGCCACCGATCCGACTGACTGGTTCAGATCGATTTTTAAAACATTGCTCAATATTTTAAAATAGGTTGGACTTATTTAAGCAAAACCTTATTCAACTCAATCTATTTTTATAGAAGTTATAAGATTGACTCGATGGTTAAATGAAAAAAGAAAAAAATATTAGTTCGAATTCTAACAAAACTAACAATCATATATGGATAAAAAAAAAAACTCAATCTATTACCCTTCTTTGCACTCCCTTTTTTTCCTTTCCATCTCTCCTCTTCTTTTCCCCTCCAATTTCCATCATCCATTCCTTCTAAATCAGTTTGTTAAACGACCTTCATCCCTCTTGGCTTCTAAAAAGATGAAAAATTGTAGTGTGCATCTGATTGCACAATCAAACCACACAACCATATGAAAAGGAAATAAATTTCTAACCAGAATTCTAGAGCATCTTTTCCTTACTGTCGCTCAACATTTGTGATTAATTTTGTGTAGAAAAATGTTAATCGAAACGAAATTTGTTTTCGTAAAACTACACGAAAGAAATATTGTTTTTTGTCAAATTTTATTTTAATTTTTAATTTTCAATTAAGAATTATTTATTAAAAAAGATAGTCATCCACATTTACAATTCGTGCATTTTGTGCTGTTTTGTTTTGTACTTTTGTAACAAATAGAACTGCGCAATGCCAAAACCATATTTCACTTCATCACACCACATTTTAGTAACAGAGATCACCACATACCTAAACTATGTGGATGGCATGGATATCTTTTTTTTTATAAATAATTCTTAATTGAAAAATAAAAAGGGAAATGCTTTTTATGATGAAACAAATTTTCGTCTAAAATGCACGAATGACGTGACAACGTGCCCCCTTTTAATGTTGTGTTTCAATTGTAATCGAAGCTCCCTTTTGCAAAGCAATACTGTGGACTGTGGTGATGGTGTCGGCGTGTCACAAAGTAGTAAGAAGAACCAGAAAATACAGGCGCGTGGGCGTTCTAGTTTTGTTGCCACTTTTTTTAATTAAATTAAAATAAATAAAAATATACAAACCCATGCGTGGAAAATAATGGTTAACGTCTTCAAGCATTTCGTGCCATTTTTTTTTTTTTTGTAAGAAATAGCAGTGCTGAAGAAAAAACCATTTAATTTTAGATTATAATGAATGATAATTGAGGGTTAATTTAACTCAATTGATTGAATATAATATATTTTAAATTCTTTGATATCTTTCTTTAATTGATACAAATAATATATATATATATATAATATGAATGATATGATTTTTTTAATTTTTATAATAATTATTTTAAAAAATTCATCTAAGATGATTTTTAATTAAGTGATAATATAAAATTCTTTACATAAACTTAACCATATACTAAAATCAAACTCGGTTTAGTTAAAAATCTAGCAACTCAAAATTCAAAAGATGAATAACTTTTTAGAAAAAAAGTTATGTATTGAAAGTGTAAAGAGTTTTATATATTAATTTAATCACAACTCATCATTGTATGCTAAATTTATTGATTTTTAAAATAATTCAAACAGCTATTTGTAATTGGATCACATTATATAGATATTAAACTCATAATTTTTTATTGGTTTGGACATAGGGTCTTGATTTCCTTTTACATTCAAATGTCTATAAGATATATTATTGAAGCGGCCTTGTGAACATAATGTTGTTCACATGTGTATGACATCGAAATTTTTCTGAAATAACAAGGAAAATAATGAGCAAGAAGCTATAAATTTCAGGTCAAATTGCTTGTAAGTACTACTATTATGAAAGTAACAGTATTATCTTCCATTTGTAGTTGCATCTCAATGAATCTAACCAATTGCATTTATGTTTTTGACAAATGCCAACGGTTTTAGAGGAACACAAAACCTTCAATTATAGAGCACTAAAGCGCGCTCCTAAACTGTTAAGACTTTTTGTCAAATCATGCGAAAAGGTTTATTATATAAAGACTTGAATCCCTTGGAAATTCTCCATCCAAATCTTAAAAATATCTAGCTAGTTTCAGTTTAGTTAGCAAACAACCCCACCATCCACATCCGAAGGTTCATTTCAATATGGCAATTTTGTCAAGTTTTGCTCCTATGAGCATTCTTAGTTTGATTTTGTTAGTGGTTGGAGTCATTGTGTCTGGGGTTGAAGCTAGGCCAAGAGCATTCTTTGTGTTTGGAGATTCACTTGTTGATAGTGGAAATAACAATTACTTGGCCACCACGGCACGTGCTGATGCCCCTCCTTATGGGATTGATTACCCTCCAAGTCATAGACCAACTGGTCGTTTCTCCAATGGCTACAACATTCCTGATCTTATCAGTTAAGTTCACATATCTCTTCCCACATTTTTAATTTTTGTTTTTTGGCTTCAACATTCATCTTTTAAGCTTCATTTTCATCATGCACATTTGAAGTTTTGAACCCTTTTTGGTCATGTAGCTTTGCAAATAATAATTAACTTAACACAGACACATAAAGTGAATATGTCTAACTAAGTGGGTTGTTTTCAGGTCAGAGACTTGGGGCTGAGTCAACATTGCCATACTTGAGTCCAGAATTAAGAGGAGATAAACTCCTTGTGGGTGCCAATTTTGCTTCAGCTGGAATTGGAATCCTCAATGACACTGGAATTCAGTTTGTAAGTTCATTACATGCTAGTTATTTATCATGTTATGTTCAAAACCTTAAGCATCACAATATATAAACATAACCTCAAAATGAATTCTAGCTAAAATCATATGAGCAATTGTTAAATTTGAAGCTAGTTACTTAAAAGTATTGTTGTGGACTAAAAAATGATTGTGTGCAACTTTTGCAGGTAAACGTCATCAGAATGTATAGACAGCTAGAATATTTTAAGGAGTATCAAAACCGAGTGAGTGCTATAATTGGAGCTTCAGAGGCTAAGAATTTGGTAAAACAAGCACTAGTGCTCATCACTGTAGGTGGCAATGATTTTGTAAACAACTACTTCTTAGTGCCCAATTCAGCAAGGTCCCGACAGTACCCACTACCTGCATATGTCAAGTATCTAATCTCAGAGTACCAAAAGCTTTTGCAGGTAACACCCTTTTGATTAATCAAAAGGATTAACAGTTAATGTCCTCTGATCTCTATTTGTCTAATAGTGATTATATATATGTTGCAGAGGCTATATGATTTGGGAGCACGCAGAGTTCTTGTGACTGGCACAGGACCATTGGGTTGTGTTCCATCAGAATTGGCCCAACGTGGTAGAAATGGACAATGTGCTCCTGAACTACAACAAGCTGCAGCATTGTTCAACCCACAACTCGAACAAATGTTACTTCAACTCAACAGGAAAATTGGAAGTGACGTTTTCATTGCTGCAAACACAGGAAAAGCGCACAACGACTTCGTTACTAACCCCCAACAATTTGGTACTACACACTACTACTAACTAACTAATCTTCATGTCATCTAACTCTATATCCTCTTGGTCAAGGTTTTAGACTGAGGTTGCAGTTGTGTTGCAACCATTGCCAATTGATGTGGGCTAAATGTGGTTGATGCAGTTTGCAATCACAATGTGGTTGCTATGATCATAGGAACCAAAATTTTTGTGACCATATGTCATCCATAATTTAAAATCGTTAAAGATTCCATGTTGACTAGTGATATAACCAAATTAAAATATATAAGTGAGGTATACACCCAATTCCAAACAATAAGATAAAACCTTGCTCTAACTTGTGCAGTCATAAAGAATCAAGTACTAACATTTGTGCTATTGTTGTTTTCTGTAGGATTTGTTACATCAAAGGTTGCTTGTTGTGGACAAGGACCTTACAATGGTATTGGGCTATGCACAGCACTCTCAAACCTTTGCTCCAACAGAGAGCAGTATGCATTTTGGGATGCATTCCATCCATCTGAAAAGGCCAATAGGCTTATTGTGGAGGAAATTATGTCAGGTTCTAAAGCCTACATGAACCCAATGAACCTTAGCACCATCTTAGCTTTGGACGCAAACACATGAAGATAAACAAACCCAAATTTCCTAGAACAAAATTAATTGTATTCACCTTCCTTGCTAGTTCATGACATTTCTCTGTCTACATGTTTTAGTATATTAATTGTAAGGAAAGTTACAAGTTAAAGTCATAAATTCGAATACTATTAAGTGCTTTGTTTAGAGGAGTCATGATTTACACCTTGATTAAATATTCCAAAAAGTTACATAAGAACCATGAATCAATAAGGAAAAGGAATAGAATGAGATGAAGTTTCATTATTTTATGAAACTTCAATACCACCACATGAAACACACAAGTATGTATAATACATAAACATAGAATCATTGTCATGAAACGAAAATAAAAAATTGTTCACTTTATGAATGATTTCAAGAAAGGAAGATTAATAGTATTTTTTCTGTGTATAAATAATAGAAAGTAATTTATGATGACAATGAGTTAATTTTTTATTTTTGCTTTCACTAGTGTTTAGACATGGCAACGGGGCGGGGCGGGTGCGGGTATTGTATTCCCCGTCCCCGCCCCCGCCTTTAAAATCCGCCCCCGCCCCCGCCCCCATTCCCCGTCGGGTTTTAAAATTCAGACCCATCCCCGTCCCCGTCGGGGTCGGGTTTTCCCCGCCCCACCCCTACTATTAATTAAAAAAATAAAAATAAAAAATAATGTGACTTTTCTTTTGAAAAAAACGGAAAAAAAGTTGACTAGGTAACAAAAAAATTAATAACAAACCCACATTCAAAATATGATATCATAATTTAAAAATTATTAAACAAAATCAATCAATTTAATTAAAACCATTATTGACCTACATATTTAATTTCTCCCAAAATATAATATCATTTAAATATATATTGTTCCAAAATTAAA
>PYAF01005076.1:595497-618962 GCA_007407185.1 Glycine tomentella | reverse complement strand
TCATAATTTAAAAATTATTAAACAAAATCAATCAATTTAATTAAAACCATTATTGACCTACATATTTAATTTCTCCCAAAATATAATATCATTTAAATATATATTGTTCCAAAATTAAAATAAAACACAACAAAGAGTAGAGGTCCATTGCAGCAACAAAGCTTCCAAAATGGAATTAATTCAGAAAGTCGTTGGCCAAGGTTCAACATCGTCGAGAATGAGAAATGAGGGGGAGGGTTAGGGTTTCGGGATTTTATTCTTATATATATAAGGGTGAATTTGTAATTTAATTATGGCGGGGCGGGGGCGGGATGGGGGCGGGGCGGGTATCATCAATACCAAACCCGCCCCCGTCCCAGAATTTTTGTCGCGGGGCGGAGGCGGGGTGGGTATCATCAATAACAAATTCGGTTTTTTCCCGTTAAAATCGGGGCGGGTTTTGACGGGTACCCACGGGTTCGGGTCTCGTTGCCATGCCTACTAGTGTTCAAGAAATACATTTTTAATTTGGATTTGCATAATTGTAATTATATATTTAATATGCTACTTTTATAATTTTTTATATATTTCTAACTATATATCTTACACGTATTGTATCTTGTATATTTTTGAAATAATCGTATCACCGTATCGGTTACGTATCATATTGCATATATGTATTGCGTTTGTGCATCGTAGATGTATACTGTACTGGTTTTTTAGGTAATAACCGGGTTCCTATGACGGTTTGACCATTCATAAAAAGAGCAAGTGAAACCATTCAACTTAGATTTAAGCCAAGACCAAGATCTGTATATTTTTACGTCTACCACTTTATTAACATATGCATCCTCCCTATTGAATATCACATCATTTCTAACAAAGCCTGATAGATCATGTAGCTGCTAACCAAATAGTCCTCCAAGCTTTCTTTTGTTTCTTTCTAGCAATAAATGCACAATGTTGCCAAAAATGTCTTATGCAATCTTGAGGTCATGGCATTTGAAGTTTGAACCCCAAACCATGAATAACACTTTCTCCATATGCTGTATGAAAAATTGCATGTAAACATCAAATGGCCAGTTTACTCTTACGCTTGCCCACAAAAAATACATTTATCATCCTCATCATTCCCTACAATATCCTCTTCCTCAATGATTACTTTTGATTTATAAGATTTCAGAAATTAAGGATATAATAAATAGCTCTTTTCAGACAACTATAGAGAACGCTTCTTCAGCTCAACTAAACCACAAAGAAGAAAAAGAAATTAAAGAGGTGTGATGGAAATGTAGATGGCTTGCACATCAACACTTTGCCACATAAAACAGATGATGACATTTTAAACATTACAATCAAATTGGCCAAACAGAAGGGTATCACCTTAAGGCAAATAATAAGTAACCAACCAAAAATTAATTTGTAACTGAATAAGTAATAGAAAAAGCAAGAGAAAATTCTCAGATAGCTACTTGCCTATTTTATCAAGAACCTGAAATTAGGCAACTGTGTTGGTAGCTCAGGATTCCTTGTGGAGATTCAGCTGCAATCTTTACTGTTTCTTTATATTTTGTATGGCCAACCAACTCATGAAAATGTTCCCTGCATGTAATGGCAAAAATTCAGAAGATGTGTTAGGGAACACAAAAGTCCTCATACAAATCTGAGCAAGGCATAAATTTTTTTTAAAAAAAAAAATCACTTATCTGCAGTAATTGTAGATGAAACGAAAAAACAAATATATAAATATATAATTAAAAAATTAAATATTTTTCCATTCATACAAATATGTCATTTTTTTAGTTTAAATCCTTAAAAATTATACAAATCTATTTTTTAAACTTATCTTATATATCTCCTCACAAAAACTTAGTTTTTTAAAAATTTAGTATTAAAAGAAATAAAATGTGTTATAATACAAGAGAATCTATTATCTTTCTTTGTCATTTTTTAATTATCTTGATTTTCATTTTTATAAGTGGATCATGAGATTCCATATTGACATCATCAAGTAATGATGTGATATGATGACATCATTCATTTATATGTAACATCATCATTTTAGTGATAAAAATTAATGATAAGGATTAAAAACAAAATAAATATAATTACAAGGACTAAAAAAAATAACCCAAGGACAAAAAAACAATAAAAATGCTAAATTATTGGATAAAAAATATATTAATTAACCCTAATATAATTTGGCAACAAAATTCGCAGGAAATTTCTTGCAGCATTTATCTACAAGAAAATTAGATGTTTCTAGTAGTCGCGACCTCCTACCTAGCAACTGCAACTACCTACTCAACTCTAGTGGTCCTTTCCTCAGATGTTGTATTGGGAGTCTACAAAGTCTATAGATTCGTATTCCCATCCTTTATTCTTGTCACTAACAACTTATCAATTTTAGCTGACAGTTCAACCTTTTGTGTCCTACTCAATGATTCCTCACCAATTTACATCTAAATCTAGTTAAGATGTTATTGTAGTTCTCTTATTCATTCATAAAGAACACACACTAACTAGTAAGAAACTTGTTTTGTTTGATAAACAAGTATTGAAAAATAGTATATGATTGACAATTTACTTCTTGTGTCCTCTAACAGTGGCTATCAACTCGTTTGTGCAATTTCTTGTGGGTAGTCAAGGCTCCTTAGGGGCTATCGATAGCTTCCAAGTTTTACGAGCTTGCAAACTATAGAGGTGACAAATGTTTAGCCTACATATGACATTCAAATGATATTGAACTAGGTAACACATGTTTGTGTGAGTGAATACATACCGGCTCCAATGCCACCTTAAATTTATCGCCTAATTATAAAAAATAAAAATTATTTAATCAAGGGCTTAAGACAATAGCCTCAAACGATCTTATAGTTGTGATGTCACTAATTGCTATCTTTAAAGGACAATTGCCTTGGGAGATATAAGTTATCCAACCGTTTAAAAAGGATGAAGAAAGAAAAGAATGAGAGAGAGGTCACAGGTTCAATTCTCTTCAATAGATATTTTTAACAAAGCTAACAAATTGATATTTGCTGAAAAAAAAGAGAAACAATTATCTTGATGGATAATTATCTTTGGAGAAATTATTATAATCCATGAGATTGGAAGAGAAACATGATCTACATGTGACATGTCATGAGTCAACTTATTTGATTCACTAAACTTTACTAATTGACCTTTCTTTTTTAAAACCTTTTTTTTTTCTCCTAAATTCCCTTTTTTAGTTTTTTTTTTATATTTTGAAAATACATTTTTTTTCTCACCTTTGTCCTCCTCACCTCCCTGTGAAGCACTACACCCCCGACCATAGGCCCCATTAACTTTTTTTGCACTCCTTTTGCCTTTCCCTATTGTCGTCAGCCTCCTCTAGCTTGTATTCATCGTTAGCTTCCCCCAACGAATTGGTAATTATAAAGATCATTAAGTTCAAATGTGATAAAAATTTAAAGTTTTAAAAATTAATTTTTAAAAGAGTTTAATATCTACATAGTAACAATATAAAATAAAATAATTTTATAATATCAATCAATCACAATCACCATTTGAATTATTTTAAAGATTAATAATCTTATCATATATGATAACTTCTTATTCAATGACCGTGTACATGATCAATACATGACTTTTTTTTTTTTTCTTTTTAAAATGTGTTAAATGCCTTCAAAAATAAATTAAAGATTTAAATATACTTTTCCTAATTCTTAGGAAAATACAAGAGGATTGAATTGTCTTACAAGTAGGATTATGCTCAAAACTTTTATAAACACAAAGATGAAGCAAATATCTGATTGTAACCTTTTTCATAGTTAGAAAAAATATTTTTCTATTAAACAATTTTTTTATGAAAAACCTTTTAAAGTTGTAAAAGAGATAATTATGCAGAGTTTTATACTCGTTAGTCTTAACCTAAGAGTCACCTAGTCCTCGATATCCCACCAAGATTTCTATTAACTAAAACAAGTTACAAAGAATTCTTTTACCAAAGTCTCTTCAAACTTAAACATATGAGTATATTTTAATTTGCTTTTCCAAGCAACTCGTTAACTCGTTAAGTATTTTTTGACATAACGCCTTTTCAGATTTCAACCGTTTTCACTAAGAAAATATTAAGGATAAAGACTCACGGACTATATTATCTAATAAAGACAGATGTACAAGGCAAAAAAAAAAAAGCAAAACTTTATACTTATCTTTCTTTTCTCGTACAATTATTGTGTTGTAGAGAATATATATAACTTCTTTAGCACAGTGTATTGATCATTGCTGATTAACGGGGAAACTGGAACGTGCAACAGGGTATTGATCATTGCTTTTTGCGCTTTTATTTTGCACCCCTAGTTGACAGTGTTCATTACACATACCCAACGCACACTACGCTCACAGATAAAATTATCCAATGGTTGACTGTGTCAACTTTGTATTATTAAATGTCCAGCGTCCTTTAATAATTATTATTTGATATTTTCACTTTATAACTTTTTACGTAATTTACCAGCTAGTGTGAATAATATTTATAAAAATAAAATTTCAAATTATTGTTTGATCTTATTTTATTTGATTTTCAATATTAACATGTGATATCAGGCAACTTTCAATTCACTATTAAATAAAAGATAATGTTAGCATATTAATAGAAAAATAAATGTTACCTTTTAAATTAAAACAACCGTTCCCATATATTATATTTTTATTTTCAAACATTTAAAGTTAAAAGATTCTATTTAAAGGTAAAAATAAGTTAAATAGTTAAACATAATGTTATACAGAACCCTATATCACATTTATGGTACGCCAAAATTTAAAAAAACCAAAAATTCAACATTATTATTAAAGGACAAATTTAACTTTAATAAATTCCAACATTTTATTTTAGTTAAAATTGACAGACGAAAATTTTATAATAAAAAATATTTTAAATCTAATAATTTCTTGTATTTAAAACACAAATATAATTGGTGTTATTTTAAAGGAAAAATTTATAATTGTACCATATTTTACAACTTAATAATAATAAAACAATCAAATTATGACAATGACAAATGTATTTAAGTGTTATAATATTACATAGTCATAATATCCAACAACGACCACTTTTTAAAAAACTTATTCTCATCTAAACATTTATATCCTGATCCTCAATTATCTTAATCATTAATTTTAATTTTATTATATGTAAAAATTTTAAAAAATTACATACAATGCGTAACGACTCCACGTTATGCACCATAGACCTCATGGAAAGATAGATGTGTGGAGTTAGAAACCACTATAATAAACAATACAAAAAATTATTAGTTAAATGATTTAGGGTTTATCAATCATGACCGAGTCTACAATGCGCAATTAGAACTTGTTTAATGGTTGTCTTTTCATCGAGCCTTCCTTTCGCATGGTGCGCAATAAGTTCTCTGCATATTTTGACTGTTGGGATTTGCAAAATAACAATGTTTGATGTCCTACTAAGTGCGACCAACGCGCTAAACACAATTCCAAACAGAGAGGATTGCGCTGAACGAGACGAGCTCGCTAAACGAGCACTGCAGCTTATAAATATGTTCAGCAGCGCCAAAAAATGCATTTTTCACTTCTTTCTCTCTCTAAACTCTCACCCAAACCCTATAACCTCTTCTTCCACCACCCACAGCCACCGGTGACCACTACGAGCCATCGCCGCTTGTTGTCGTACCACCGCACAAAGATGAATACTTTAATAGAAGCAGAACCTTTAAAACTCAACTCGAGGATTCGGTAGAGAACAAAGCCTCCAATCCTCCTTTCTTGGTTTCTTCAAGGTAACCATGGCTTCCTTATCTTCTCCTAGTTAGTTTAAGTCTCTCTTAGTATGTCTTGTGATTTGGGTACCGTTATTAGGTGTTTTTACACTTCGTTTAAAAACCCTTTGAAAATGAGACGTTGTAAAAGTTTTCTTTTTATAAAATTGATGTAATTTTTGTGACCTTCGTTGAACCCTGGTCACATTGGCATGGTCGGAATTTCAAAATAACGTCTTTTTGATGTGGACTTCCAAAACACCATTTTAGCCCCTTTTAAATTTAAGTGGGTATTTGATCTCGAATGTTAACGTTAACTTTGTCTTTGAAATCTATAATGAATTATCTTCAATTTGGTATATGTTAACTGTTCGACAAACGCACCGATTGTCCAACTAATAAATAAACGGTAAGTCCGAGTGTCGAATTCCACAGGGACTTTGCTTGTACTCAGAGTTAATATATTTCTAATTTTAAACAAACAATGATTTAAATTTGATATTTTTCTAATCCTAATGCGGATACATAAAAATTCAACATAATTAAAGATAGTTAAGCAGACCACAATGAAGAGATAAAAAACAAACACTTGGGGGTGAGTTGCCGATTGATTCAGAGGTTTGTGGCGTGTTGGGGCTCAACTACCAAAACTACCCTCGATGTAATATTAAAGATTTTTATCTATTCAACATTATTTCTGTTGAATTCAGGGGGAGCTTAATGAAGATCGGAAGTCTTTGATACAAGATTATTTTTTAGCTTCAAACATACTTGGAGACTTGGAATTTTATGTAAAAGGAAAGCTATCTGATTGATCCATGCATTCTTTCATTCATTCATTGATTTAACTAAGTATTTTTCATGAAAATCAAACTAAGCTTTTAACAATCAACTAAGGTTTTAATTTGAATCAAAGGTTTTTGGAAAAATGATTTTTGTACTGACTTAATCGATTGCATTAAGGATATAATCGATTATTTTGTTCTTAGTTCATTCTGGAAAGCCTTTCAAGAACAATGTAATCGATTACCTATCGGAATAATCAATTAT
This sequence comes from Glycine tomentella, assembly GCA_007407185.1. Taxonomy (NCBI): domain Eukaryota; kingdom Viridiplantae; phylum Streptophyta; class Magnoliopsida; order Fabales; family Fabaceae; genus Glycine; species Glycine tomentella. The sequence continues at coordinate 612,156 of PYAF01005076.1, read as the reverse complement.
TTGACCTTTGTTTTCATATACATTGTCTTGATGAACACTTTAATCGATTACCAATAGGTAGTAATCGATTATATTGCTATACATGATTTCAAGCAGTGCTGGAAGAATCGATTACCAAAGAGTAGTAATCGATTACACAGGCTAAAATGAAAAAGTCATCTTCCTGTCTTAATCGATTACCAAAATCAGTAATCCATTACACTATATGTAAATGCACATAAGATTTGCTGCATTAATCGATTACCAAATATAGTAATCGATTACATAGTGCATTCTGTTTTATAAAGCTTCCTGGTTTAATCGATTACCAGAATCCGTAATCGATTACATAGTGTATTTTGAGTTTTTGAAGCTTTCTGTCTTAATCGATTACAAGACGAAATAATTGATTATTTTGTTCGTTGCTCATGTCCAGAAATTGTGTTGAACACTTTAATCGATTACATGAGTGAAATAATCGATTATATGGCACGTTTAATGGATTACTGACAGTTACAAAATTTTGTTATAAATAGAACCTTGGCTCAGCTTGTTTAGTAACTTGATCAATTCGTATTCTGAGCATACACAAGCTTTCTAAACACGTTCTAAGTGATTTTTCTGGGTTCTATGAGTTCTTGCTTACACTAAAACATTCATGGATTTTTGAGTGATTCTTTAAAGCAAGAACTTTCTTTCAAAGGTTAAGGAAGATGTTCTGAGATTATTTTTGCCTTTCAACCTGAATTGTTTATTCATGTGCATGTCATTCACTGGATCATCAAGTTGTTTCTTTCCTTAACTCAGTGATTGTAATTTTGTTTACAAATTGTGTTGTTTTTGGCTATTGTAATTGATTTCTTAAAGCTTGGGGACTAGAGAAGGGTTCTCTAGCTTAAAGATCAAAGCAGTGTTATCTGGATCTTTCTCCTTAGAAGTTTGATAGGGTTACGGATTTTTGTTCTTTATCTAGGGTTGATAAATGGGAGGTTCTTGTAAAAGCTTGTAAGAATATTTTATAATAGTGGAACTCTAATTCAGTGTGAATTAGAAGAAACTAGATGTAGCTTCATGATTTAAGTGAACCAGTATAAATTGCTTGTGTTCTTATTTCTTTATCTCTATACTCATCTTATTTATTGTCTTTAATTCTTTGAATCACATTCATTGTTCAATAAGTTTGGTTTTGATCTATTGATTCTTGGATTGAGCTATTTGATTGAGTAAAAGGTTTCTTGGTTTTAAAAGTGATAAAGATCTTGAAACTCTGATTTGAATTTGATTTTAAAATACCAAGGTTCAACCAATTCACCCCCCTCTTGGTTGTTGTGAAGTATTCCAATTATTTTCAATTTCCTCTCACCTTCATCTACTACTATATTCTAACCTTGATTGCTGAAGTGCTAGATCCTAAATTAAGTAATTTCACTCCTGATCCCTCAACAAGCTACATCAAATAATTTGCATTAAGAGTAAAGATGCATAATTAAGGCTAAATAATACCATTCTATTCCTAGACATGGATACATTTAGAAGTTCTTTTCAATTTTAAGGAAATAACCATTTTCCAATGCATTAAAACCCTATAACAAAGCATGCAAATGGGAGATCAAACCACAAACATGAATAAAGCTCAGAAAAAACAACAATAATATAAAGATAGCATTAAATAGATAGTTAAAATCATTACATCAAAAGTGTTTGGTTGTTAAGCTCCCAACAATGGATGATTTAGCCTCCCATTGTCATGAGAGACTTACAAATATAAAAAAGGAAACAAGAAGAATGAAAGAAAATGGAGGAAGAATGGAGGAAGAGGGAGGAATGAAACCCCAAGTGAGGGGGTTTCTCCCTCTTTTTCATGCCCTAGTTTGGCCCCTTTCTCTCCCTAGCTGTCTTTCTTTTGTGGGTAAGTGTTTCCCCTTTTTATACTTTAAAACGTGCACATCATGTTTTTCAAATTTGGGTGCGCGCTGAGCGAGCCCTTTTTGTGCTGAGCCTGCCTGCACCTGCATGCTGAGCGAGCATTCATGTGCACGCTGAGCCTGCATTTGCGCACTGAGCGAACCACTCTAGATCTTCAATCCATGTTCATGTCTCTATTGTATCATTTTCTACAAAAAAAAAAAAAAAATACAACCAATACACTGTAAATCAACTAATTTTAGCATCAACTGGATAAAAGCTCAGAAGAAGCTAAATTCCTACGTTTTACTCACAAAAGAAGCGATAAAAGAGGGAAAAGAAGATAATTGCTATGCAATTTACATGTAACATTTACGCATGCATGGTAATTATCAGTATATAGTGTTAGAAAATTAATTCCTAAATCCGTATGGTGAAAATCATTACCCAACAAAACCCCAGAAATATCATATTGAATCATTAATAAATCTTAAACAAATAATGTGTATATGTTTCCATCGCGGCAGTGATTTATCTTTAATCTTCTAGCCTTTGGCCTTTCCTTATGAGCTTTAGTCTTTCTCAGTCAAATCACTTCTTAGAGGGTATTCTCTCTAGATGGGAAAGAAAGAAAGAAAGAAAGAAAGAAGTTTGATTTGACATATTAGGGACCATAACCCTATATATAGTGTTTTTCTTTATTGTTGGACCAATAAGCTTTCATTAAACCTAACTAGTCCAACACTGCTATCCACCCATTTATCCCATATTTACTTAGGAATCTGTTTGGGTATATTTAATTGATCACTTTAATTTACCCAATATATATTAAATAGTATAATATAATTATTAATACAATATGTAGCACATAATAACGTCAGAAATTTAATTTTGTAAAAAAATCTCTCACTTTAAATAACATCAAAATAACACCAACATAAGGAACTTCCACTAAACCATAGTGTCATCAAACAAAATAACAACCATATGAGCAATATGCTCGTAAAAGACCTTAGGCATTAAGCCTTTAGTAAGTGGATCTGCAAGCATGATTCGTCTCTCTGTGTTCTATGAAAATCTTACCACTCTGAACTCTTTCTTTAACAACCAGAAACTTTATATCGATGTGCTTTGGTTTTGAAAAGCTTTTATTATTTTTGGAGTACAACACTGCTAACTTATTGTCACAATAAATCTTTAGTGGCCTTTCAACACCACTTACTATATGAAGCCCTGTGACAAAATTTCGCAGCCATACCCCATGGTTGGACGCCTCAAAACAAGCTACAAATTCAGTGGCCATAGTAAAGCAAGCTACGAGTGTCTGCTTAACACTTTTCCAAGAAATAACTCCTTCAACCAATATGTAGACATAACCTCATGTGAATATTTTACTATCTTGGCATCCAACAAAATCAGAGTCAGTATACCCGATGATCTCTAATTTATCTGACCTCTGATATGTGTCATTAAGAAAATATACTATTAGTCTTTTTTTCCTCTTGCACACAGTGAGCAATGAGCTAATTAAGAGTCCATTTATCCTTTTGTGCATTGTAACTCACTACAAATTGATCGTATTGTGCAGGAAGAAAAATGAGAACCAAGTGCACAAGCACATAATCAAATAGCTCTAACTTTAGTGCCTTGAGTTTTCCAGCAAGATTAGACATCTCAATAATGTACTTCCTTATGTTCCCCTTTCCTTTATACTTCATGGTTATGAGTTTTGCTAATATGTTACTCGTTTTCATTTTTTTTTCATTTTTAGCAAAATATTGCTCAATTTCTTTGAAGAACTTCCTAGTATCAATGCTCTCAGTAATAGAGCCTTGAAACACCTTCAGAATGGAGCATTTCATGATCATCAGACTCACGTGGTTAGAGCGCTCCCACTTCTCTATGTAATCCAAATTTTGGATTTTCCGGAGTGGAAGTGGGTTTCTCCATCCTTAGCTCAAGGTCTAGATCCATGCAATCAAAAACAATTTTCACATTCTCTTTCCTTTAACATGCATGTCATACCAAATGCATAATTAAAACAAAATACATATCCATGACATTAACAAACAATCCAAACTAACGTGGACTCATTTACAAGACACCTAGCACAACATTAACATTTGATCTTTGGACCAAAATATCAATTTGTAAATGGTACTCTCAACGCAATAGTCAAATATTGACAATAAATCCTGTCAAGCTATAGTCTTTCGTTGGACCGACTACTGGTTACATGAAAATCTTTATAATCGTTACATATTTTATCACCACATGTATATATATTTTTTGGCCAAATAATAATCTTCCTTTAGGCCAATGATTATTCGCATAAATAACAAATATATTTATCTTTATACTTCATAATAATGAATTATCCACAACAGAAGTTACTTTGACAACAATATTGTTTCAATCAATTTGTTGTGAAATACAAGGCAATTAAAAGCAATAATAATTAAATAAAATAAACATAAACCAAAAGTTTATTTTATTTAATTAAATGTTTAAGTTCCTTAATTTTATTGCTCTCAATTTTCTGAATGGGATTATAATAAAATTACCCAAACTTTATCATAATGGATTGAATGTCATTGTTGATAACAAATTATTATTTAATTGTTCATAATCATATTTTTTTGAAAAAAAAACAGCAAATTATTTGCCAACATATTTAATCAAACAATATATAATAATGTTTCCCCTTTAATTTATTAACATTAAAGGAAATCTGAAGCACAACACTTTTTTTTATCCAAAAAAAAAAAGAAACAGAAAATAGCAAACTATTTCCACGATAAGATGACACTCATAAATCATAACATCAAAGCAATAGTTTTTATTATATTCAAAAATAAAAAATTGAAACAGAAAATAGCAAACTGTCTTCATGATAAGATGACATTCAGAAATCATTTTATTCAAGAACTGAATGTAATCTCAGTGTAGAGACAAACCAATATAACTTTATGTATGTTATTCTTTATTGATTTTCTTTGTATTGACTGACAAAAGGGTTTGAATTCATTTTTAGATCTTACATCTCTTTTTAATCTGTCAAGATTATTGTTTTCTCATTGTTTGATAATTTTTTTCTTAAATATGCCTTATTTGTTTTTAGGTAAATTCACATTAGACAATAAACGTGTTTTCAATCTAAAAAAAGAGTTTAAACTTTCTAAAAACACAATTCAACCCTCATTCCTGTGTTATTTACTTCTACACATAATGAATCAATATATTGTGAAAATTAAATTCTAGAACTTTAAAAATTATTAAAGATTTAATCCAAAAATTAATTTCATATAAGTCTTCAAATTTTTAAAGGTAAAATTATGTTTTCTGTACCTACAAAATATCCAAAGTTTATTTTTTAGTCCCTGCAAAAAAAATTATTTATTTTCTATCCCTATAAAATTATGTGCTACTTATTGACTCGAAATTAGACTTAGACGAATTCGAGTCTACATGATAATTTTTTAATTTAAATTTTAAAATATAATTTCTAAAGATTAAAAATTGTCACAAATTGAAGAAAAAAAATAATTAAAACACAATTTGTGGGGATTAAAAACCACCTCAAATTGTAGGAAACAATTAAAAAAAGAAAAAAATTGGTTTAGGTTCACCACCATCAACCTCTGCACGCACCGAGCGCCACCACCATCGTTCATCAACCATTGCCATCAGTTGCAACACACCCAACCTACAATGGATCTGGAAATGCTCAATAATAAGAATATTCCTCTCATTAATTTCACGCCATAGGTCCAACCCATGATTCACCCATCCAACTTGACAATAAGAGCATTTTTTAGTGATAGATCTCAAATTGGATCTTAGACCACTTTTTGGTAGTTCTCATAGAATCACATAGGATTGAAGATCTCTTAAGATCTCTCTAATTTTTTTTTAGTGGTAGATCTCATTTTGAAATCTTAGGGAAAGAGAAAAAGAGAAAAAAATTATTCTTTTTTGAACAATGTGCAGATCTTGAAGGTTTTTCTACAAGAACTCATTTTCCATGTTGAAGATCTCTTCACCTACTTTATTGGAAGATTTAATGAAGATCAGATCTTAAGTTCAAGATCTTTGCTCAAGATCTATAACTAAAGATGTTCTTAATTAGTGAAGTTAAAATAACAACATTGGGAGCACAACCATGAAAGAGCATCTTCTTGTGCATGCCTAGTGCAAAAACCATGTCACCTGCCTTAACAAAGCCATCAACAAGGGCACTAAAGCTAAACACATTAGGCTTGGTTCCAGATTTAACCATTTCATAAAAAGGAAAGGAGGCCTCCTTCATTGTACTCAATCTGCAATAACCTGATATTAGAGAAAGAGAGAGAAAGAGAAACGGAAAGAGAAGAAACAAAAAATGGACTACGTGTCTTATATTTAGTTAACAATCATATGTCAACCTTGATTAAGAATAGTCTAAACCTAGTTTTGAGTATAAAAAAACATTATAATTTTACAAAATAAAAAAAAATACATTTTTTTTCATGAACTAAGAAACAACTTTAGATATTTTACATAAAAAAATAAATATTTTAGCCATCTTAAAATTACTTTCCACAAAAGGTATGCTAGTTAAGGTGAGGGTGTACGGGTAGAAAAAGGGGACCGAGGGTGTGGGTGGGACGGTTAAGTAGAATACCTACCCTGACTAGTTTTTGTTTGTAGGATCCAATATTTGCATATCTTCATTAAAATCCAACTAGTATATTTTTTTTCAACTATCCATAAAGCCATTTTTCAAATTAATTATATGAACTTTCGAATTGTTTCTTCCCCGTTAGTTATTTATTTTCGCGATCTATTTTACATTAACAGAATTATATGAGATAAATTTTTCTTGATTACAATGTGATGATGTTTTAAGTCTTATCCAATTTAAATATGATTACAAATAATAAAAAATACATGTGATCTAAATAAAAAAAATATTTTAATTAAAATACACTTTTATGATGTAATTTTTTTCATATTGTCCGTTTAAGTAGACATCATAATGATTGACATGATTATTGATTTTGTAATAATTATTTTTACACTCAAATATATGATGACTTCTATTAGTTGATAGTGTTTTACATTAATGGTGTATGAAAATCAAACTCAAATTTTAATTAAAAATCTTCTTTTACATTAACGGGTCTATAAGAAAATTGACACAGCTGTGTGAAGATAATTGTTGTTTACATGGATATTACATCGAAATAATCAGAAATTTCAAGTTAAAAAACACTCAGTACAGGAAAATACACGCATATCTGCAACGGAGTATTGAATAAACAAGGATGATTTTAATGAACATTGAACAAGAAGCTATATATTTCTGGTCAAATAGCATTCAAGTATTATGGAAGTACCATTACTATCTTTCATTTCTTGTTGCATCTGATCAATAAATCTAACCTATCACATGCCACCGGCTTTAAAGCCTTGAATTATAGAGCAATAAAGTGACCCCCTAAACTAGTAAGATCTGTGTTTCAAATGGTGCGACAAAGTTTTCATTATATAAAGACTTGAATCCTAGGAAATCCTCCATCCACATCCCAAATTATCTAGTCCTTAATTTAGCAAACAAACCACCAATCCCACATCCAAAGGTTCATTTCAATATGGCAATTTTGTCAAGTTTTGCTCCTTTGACCATTCTTAGTTTAGTTTTGTTAGTGGTTGGAGTCATTGTCTCAGGGGCTGAAGCTAGGCCAAGAGCATTCTTTGTGTTTGGAGATTCACTTGTTGATAGTGGAAATAACAATTACTTGGCCACCACGGCACGTGCTGATGCCCCTCCTTATGGGATTGATTACCCTCCAACTCATAGACCAACTGGTCGTTTCTCCAATGGCTACAACATTCCTGATCTTATCAGTTAATTTACACTTCTCTAGCCACTTTTTTAACCTTATTTTAGCTTCAACATTCATCTTTTTAAGCTTCATTTTCATCGTTCAGATTTCAAGTTTGAACCCTTTGTTTTGGTCATGTAGCTTTGCATATAACAATTAACTTAACATAGAGACATATAAAGTATATGTCTATGTTTCAGGTCAGCGACTTGGTGCTGAGTCTACATTGCCATACTTGAGTCCAGAATTAAGAGGAAATAAGCTCCTTGTTGGTGCCAATTTTGCTTCAGCTGGAATTGGAATACTTAATGACACTGGAATCCAGTTTGTAAGTTCATTAATTACGTGTTAATTACATGAATATATATTCCGGATTTTGTATTTGGTCCCTACCAAAGTCTTTTCTTTACCTTTGGTTCCTATACAAAAATAAAAAATAAAAAAATAAAAAAACTGTATTTCGCCTCAGTTGGTTTTGTTAACTTGACACATCATCTTATGGTAAACCTACTCAGTATTGTGCTAAAAAATTTAAGGGATGAAGTACAAAATAAAAAAATTAGGGACGATCAAAAGTCAAGAAAAATTTCGAGGAAAAAAAAACATTATAAATTTTGAGGCTAATTTTGAGGATTGCACTTAAAATTGATTGTATGCAACTTTTGCAGGTAAATTTAATCAGAATGTATAGACAGCTACAGTATTTTAAAGAGTACCAAAACCGAGTTAGAGCTTTAATTGGAGCTTCACAGGCTAAGAGCTTAGTGAATAAAGCACTAGTGCTCATCACTGTAGGTGGCAATGATTTTGTGAACAACTACTTCTTGGTGCCCAATTCAGCAAGGTCCCAACAGTACCCACTACCTGCATATGTCAAGTACCTCATCTCTGAGTACCAAAAGCATTTGAAGGTAACACCCTATTGATTAAACAAAAGGGTTAATCAAGGTTTTAAAAAACGGTCTGTGGTTGTGATTTTGACTGCAACATTAAGATTTTTTAACTATTCGTGACCGTAATTGGAATCGCATCGACCGTATTTGTCTATGATATCAGCAAACATGATGAAACCGCAATGCAACCGCGACCGATATTTAAAACCTTGGGATTGATACTTAATGCCTTGTGATCCCTCTTTCTTATTCTCATAAATTTTTATATTTCAGAAATTGTATGATTTGGGAGCCCGCAGAGTTCTTGTGACAGGCACAGGACCCTTGGGTTGTGTTCCATCAGAATTGGCCCAACGTGGTAGAAATGGACAATGTGCTCCTGAATTACAACGAGCTGCAACATTGTTTAACCCACAACTCGAGAAAATGTTACTACGACTCAACAGGAAAATTGGAAAGGATGTTTTTATTGCTGCAAACACAGGAAAAACGCACAACGACTTCGTTTCTAACCCCCAACAATTTGGTACTACATACTAACTAACTAATTAATATTCACGCCATCTAGCCAGTTTTTCGTTCCACGGGTTTTCAATTAAGAGAGTCTAATTCAATTAATTGAATAAATTGCATGAATTGTTGTAATTCCTGATAAATTTAATTTTTACTTATAGCAAAAAGGTTTTGAATGGTCACCATGCAATTGCAATTCTGACCATAACATCAAAGTTTTTGAGGTATCTGTTACCTCAACGTGCAACAAATGCATGTGGGCACATCAGTAACATTTGATTGCAATTTTTTTACAATATTAAAGATTGCGAAAATATGTGATCATGACCACCATTTAAAACATGTTCACAATTGTAGTCTCCTTTGTCCTTAGTGCAAAATTTCACCTCATTGAAAATATTAATAATGAGGTGAAACAATATTACTTTTAATGATGTGCCATTAGAGGAAAATGGAGACAAAAGAATAGAAATATGTGAATTGAATCATGAGATTTAATGCAATTAATTTATTTAACTAGTGCTGTCATGAAGAAATTATCCAGCAAACTAACAATTATATTGTTGCTTTGTGCAGGGTTTGTTACATCACAAGTAGCTTGTTGTGGGCAAGGACCTTACAATGGACTTGGGCTATGCACAGCACTCTCCAACCTTTGCACCAACAGAGAGCAGTATGCATTTTGGGATGCATTCCATCCCTCTGAAAAGGCCAATAGGCTTATTGTGGAGGAAATTATGTCAGGTTCTAAAGCATACATGAACCCAATGAACCTTAGCACCATCCTAGCCTTGGACGCAAACACATGAAGATAACACAATGACCCTAAAACTTGTATTGGCCTAATTCCATGCTAGTTCATGCATGAAATCTCTCCTTTTCTACATTTTTTAGTATATGTAATGTAATTGTTGATTATCGTATTACTCTGTAAAAGCGAGGAACAAAAAATTATTGGAAGCAAAAAACTTCCATTTACCAAAAGTAACAATGGAGGATAAATGTTACATTCATTACCAAACGTAACAATGTTTTTTTTTTTCTTTTCTAAATTATGATTTTGGTTCCTCTAGTTTTTCAAATTCATGATTTTGATCCTCCTAAATTTTAATTGTAACATTTGATCTCCCTAATCTTATAAATTAATGATCTTAGTCCTCCAGGTAAATTATTAGCAAATAAATATAATTAATTAAGTTATTAAGTTAATTATACATTAATCAAAATCATTAATTATTAAAAATTAAATAAAAATTATTAATCATAATTTTTCACAACATTGTGTTCTCTTCTCCACAAACACATCTTCTATTTCCATTGTAACATGTGACTCCATCAATAGTAGGTAGTATCACATTAGGGTTAATAGTTATTTATTAAATTATTTATAATTTTTATTTGATTTATAATTAATGTAATATCTCTAATAATCACAATTATTAGTTAATAATCTATAAGGGGATCAAAATTACAAATTTATAAAACTAGAGAAATTGAATATCATGATTAAAAATAAAAAGAATCAAAATCATAAATTAAAAAACTATCGGAACAAAATACAATTCAGCCTTTTTATTTTATAATGATGCATAGAGATTAGTACTTATGAACTTATGCATTCTACCCAACCCCCACCGCGTACTAGAACAACAAAAGCCACAACATGTACACTTTCCCTTCCCTCGCCCCTGCTAAACACCCTTGCCAAATTTGAAAATAGTATTAATTAATTTATGAATCTTATATTAAAACAAAAATGTTATTACACTTACGTTTTCTATTATACCTGTCTTCTATGTTAAAACGTAAAATTTGAGAGAGAGAAACTTATGATCTTATTTTTATTTTTTCTATAAAAAAAAAAGAAGATAGAAATATATGAATTCAAGTATAAAATAACTTTATAAATTATAAAAAAAAAAAAAAAAAACGTATTGTGCAATTCATTGGGTGGATAGCTCACCCAAAAAATGCAAAATTCAGTGATATTGTTGGTTATTGAAAAATTGTAAGGTGCTGTGCTAAGAATAAGAATAGCATTTTGCCGTAGGCTCATTTTATTTAACATAAGCATTTAATATTATACAGAAAAAGACTGAAAATATGCAGAAAATAACTGCCTACTCGATAGACATAAAACTTAAATCAAAATACTTAATGTCAAAAACTCTACTACATGCAAGAACACATTAGATAATCCTATCAAATAGCATAAAAAGTAGTAATGGGTATTGGGTCTTGAAAACTAACAATGGCTAAATGGTCTACCTGCTACTATATTATTTGTGTTTGATAAATTCGTGCGTACTGAAGAGATAATAAGAAGTTATAGATTGTTAAGATCATATTTGAATATTAAGAAAAAAATATGGGTTTAAATTTCTGATATAGTTACATATTGTTAAACCATTCAATTGATAATAAAATTTAAAAGTATAAGAGCATATATAAATGTATGCTATGAGAGTGAAGTTTACCATTTTATCAGAGAAGACTATTTAAATGAGAGTGAATATATGAGGAAGTTTGGAGAGAGTAGAAATCTAAGGAAACAGATAGACTTAGATCGATGTTAATTTATATTTACATGGGATTCAACTATACACTTGTCATGTGTGATGTCTTGCTTAAGCATTCAACCTGTACATCCAATTTGAAGCCCCATACTTAAAAGAAAAAAACACTTTAATTTTTCGCACATTCAATAAGTTAATTATTAATAATATATATATATATATAAACTGTTCAACCGTCGTCACATGTTAACGGCTTCGTCTCCGGGATTCTTGTTGGTGCAACAGTGTTGAACTGCTAATTGTGCAGAAGTTTTAGATCACTATTATAATAGTACAAGTTTACATTTGATTCGTTAGTTCTGCCATCGTTATGGCGTTGGTTAACAATGACGTTTTTTTCATGGATATGTCTAGCTTAGTTATTTTGGGCGTCGATTTAATAGAGAGAATCAAGAGCTGTTAAACATCCGTTATCAATGACATGGAATCATTAAATGATGTGATAAATTTTAATTGTTAAATGAGTCCGAAGGAGGGGGATTGACAGGGGTCATGGCACCCCTGTAAATTTTTTTGAAGTGTGTATATACTATTATAGAAATATTTTCGGCCCCCTCTAAAATTTATATAAAAAAATTATTAAAACACAATACATGAAATTACAATGTCAACTGATACATAGGGAAAAAAGAGAAAAAGAAAAGAAAAGATGTAGGTATAATAAGTAACATAATGTGATAGAAAAATAGATAAAAAAAAAAATACTACTATAAACTTTTGGTAGAGTATTTGTGAGTTGAGATGTTCACATATAATTATCTAAAATTATTATCTATTTAATTTATTTCTTTTCTCATATATTACCTCTATCCATATATATAAAGAAATAAATAACTAATTTATCAAAACAACAAAATAATTAAATTAATTAATTTTAATTAACAATTTCATAGAATTAGATAATTTAAGCAGTAGTACTTACATTCAATAAAATTATTAATAATTAAAATAATAATTTTTTTACTCAGGTGAATGTGACTTAAAATGCTAATAGGTAAATGAATGTATTTATTTGAGAAATAATTGTGTGTCTTGTCAATAAATTTTATAAAAAAATAAGGATATTAAAAAAATATGTCAAAGAATAGACAAATCTATTAAAATAAGTAAGAACCATAAATAAAGACTCTAATATCATGTTAAATTTTAACTTAAATCCAATTATATATTAGATGAAATTTTCCAACAGATATATAATATCCCAAAAGTTAAGGTAGAAAATTAGAGACTTCCTAACCCTTTAAAACCATGCAGTCTCTATATATCTTTCATTTGTTCAAATTTTTCACCCATAAGTTATAATCACCAGCGGATCTATATGGAATCGAGGGTGGACAGATGTACCTTCTTATTTCAATAAAATCACTAAATTGTCTTAAAATATTATATTTTGCACCCCATAATTTTATATTTTGCACCTTCTAATTTTATATATTTGAACCTCTATACCAGTTCACATGTAAAAATAATTAAATACACCATCTTATTTTAATAAAATGCAAAAATATTATATTTCGCACCCCATAATTTTGTATTTTGAACTTCCTACTTTTATGTATTTGAACCTCCTTGTCAGCTCATAATAAGAATAAGTAAATACACCCTCTTATTTTAATAAAATGCAAATATTTATCTTAAAACTTTAATTTTGTACCTCTTAAAGGTAGAAAATGTGAGACTTCCTAACCCTTTAAAACCATGCAGTCTCTATATATCTCTCATTTGTTCAAGTTTTTCACCCATAAGTTGTAACGACTGCGTAACTGAGTGCATTCCACAAGCAAAGTTTCAGCTCATCCTCCTAGCTATATATGTTACTACTTGATTCACTTCAAAGTAAGATTTAAAACAAATGAAAATGTTCGATGTTAGTTGAATAAATCAAAATTGTTCGATCAAGACAAAAATTTCGTGGCTGAAATATTAAATTTAGAACCCTTCAAATCGTAGTGTCCATGGATGGTTTACGAAAAAAACAAGAGGTTACCTTAACCATAAATCAAATCTGCAAATCCATACGTCGTATTATAAAAATTATAATATGATTAAATGAATATTCTTATTGGGAGTTGTACGTACTCTATTTCCCGTATTGTCTATTCAGCTAAATGCAGATGGTAATACGTACGGTCAAGTTTTTATTCAATTTCATGATATTCCCCATAATTAACATACTATTTAGAATGCATTGTCTTATTTAAAGCAGATACTTCTAATACCTCATTCTCAGCATAATATATATCAAGCTCTAAAAATCTTATCCTATTTTATGTGTGATAAATGGTATGAGCCTTTGAGGGACACAGATGTTAAAAGCAACAATATCAATATGATAACATATAGCTTTAGGTTGACAGCATAAAGCCTACAGAACAAGACTTTCAAGCGCCACCTATCTAGTTTATTCTAGCATCATAAAGAAACAGGATACATCATAACAAAGAAGCAATTAATTTCCTTTGTGGGATTGGAATTGATCAGACCTAAACACAGTCAAAGTATAAATGATATATTCAAAATAGCAAATTGGATAGTTGATGCTTTTGTATCGTTATAGTTGGCAAAATTAGCTTAAAAAATTAATTATAAGTTGAAAAACTAGTTTGTTAAATTATAAATATTCAGTATAATTAATTGTTGAAGTAGTTGAAAAGTGTAAAATTATTAAAAAATATATAATTTATTTAAAAATGTTAAGTAGGAAATTTGATAAATATGTTAAGAATAAAAAGAAAATAAAATATAAAAAGTTAGAAGTTAGAAACTAGCATTTTAAAAAATGTATCTTCAAATAAAATTTCAAAAAATATTAAAAATTATTAAGAAACTACTAAAAAAATTTATTTATTGAACAATCAAATGAGTTTTATAGTTAGTAAAAAACACTAAAAAGTAACTGAAATGTGAAATTTCTTACCAAACATATATTTGTAATGTAAATATAATTCAAGCATAATTTATTGAGGAAAATTTTCAATTGAGAAGTGTGATAAATAAAAAAATATGATTTTTTTAAACGACCTTGGTTAGAGTTTTCAATTGAGGGCAAAAATTAAAAAATAATACAATTAAATTATTTAATTAGAAAAAGGGGGCATTTTTTGCAAAAATTGGAGATTTGGGGCAGCCTAACATGCTTGGCTAGGGCGTGTTGCAACACGCCTAGCCTGGGTGTGTTTAGGCCCCCTTGCCCCTATAAAAGCCGATGAAAGTGACATTTGGTCCATTCCGCCTTCTCTCTAGAAATCGCTCTGCCTTCCCTCTAGATTTTAGGTGTTGATTGGTCTGAAGCGAAGCCCTGCCGAATTTGAAGCGCTGTCAACTAGTAAGTCCATTTAACTGATTGTGCTTTGTATTTAGTATGTTGTACTTTTAAGTTAAACAATTGTTAGGATCATATGAATTTGTTAGCGACATATATATTAGGTTAGTGAGTAGGGTTTGAGCTGTTCCAGTTTAGTTTAGGGTTTACGATGTGATTAGGGTTTAGGGTGTGGGCTAGTGATTAGGGTTACGTAAGGCGTTTTAGGATTAGGGTTTATGTGGTGATTAGGGTTTAGGGGAGGGCCGAGTGATTAGGGTTACGTAAGGCGGTTTAGGATTAGGGTTTACAATGTGATTAGGGTGTAGGGTGTGATTATGGTTTACGATGTGATTAGGGTTTAGGATTAGGGTTTACGATGTGATCAGGGTTTAGGGTGGGTGCAAGTGATTAGGGTTACGTAAGGCGGGTTAGGATTAGGGTTTACGATGTGATCAGGGTTTATGGTTTAGGGCGAGTGATTAGGGTTACGTAATGCGGTTTAGGATTAGGTTTTACAATGTGATTAGGGTTTAGGTTGTGATTAGGGTTTAGGGTGGGTATGAGTGATTAGGGTTACGTAAGGCGGGTTAGGATTAGCGTTTACGATGTGATTAGGGTTTAGGATTAGGGTGAACGATGTGATCAGGGTTTAGGGGAGGGTCGAGTGATTAGGGTTACGTAAGGCGATTTAGGATTAGGGTTAACAATGTGATTAGGGTGTAGGGTGTGATTAGGGTTTAGGATTAGGGTTTACGATGTGATCAGGGTTTAGGGTGGGTGGGAGTGATTAGGGTTACGTAAGTCGGGTTAGGATTAGGGATTACGATGTGATTAGGGTTTAGGATTAGGGTGTACGATGTGATCAGGGTTTAGGGCTTAGGGTTTAGGGCGAGTGATTAGGGTTACGTAAGGCAGTTTAGGATTAGGGTTTACGATGTGATTAGGGCTTAGGGTGTGATTAGGGTTTACGATTTGATTAGGGTTGAGGACTAGGGTTTACGATGTGATTAGGGTTTAGGGTGGGTGCGAGTGATTAGGGTTACGTAAGGCAGTTTAGGATTAGGGTTTACGATGTGATTAGGGTTTAGGGCGGGGGCGAGTGATTAGGGTAATGCAAGGCGGTTTAGGATGAGGGTTAACGATGTGATTAGGGTTTAGGGTGTGATTAGGGTTTACGATGTGATTAGGGTTTAGGGTGGGTTTACGATGTGATCAGGG
Organism: Glycine tomentella; assembly: GCA_007407185.1. Taxonomy (NCBI): domain Eukaryota; kingdom Viridiplantae; phylum Streptophyta; class Magnoliopsida; order Fabales; family Fabaceae; genus Glycine; species Glycine tomentella. The sequence continues at coordinate 595,901 of PYAF01005076.1, read as the reverse complement.
TCAGGTAAGACTAAAACACAGACAAATAATAACCGAAGAAGAACATGATGACGGATAGAATGAACCTGAAGCCTGGGGTGTTTAGGGCTTATGTTTTTTTAGTTAGGGTTTATGGATATCGGCTAAGCTTCCGGCCTTATGTTGTGTTAGTGTATTTGGTTTGGTTTAACGTAATTGATATATAAGAAAATTTTGTTGGAATGATTTTGGTAATCCTTAATATTTTGTTTACCGTGGTTTTAAATTTTTGTACATGAAGATACTGATTAGATGGCTGATTCGTCCTCCACATCTTCATCACGATCTGCATCCGATCATGAGGCTGAGCCCATGGATCCCACTGCCTATGTTGTCCCTACCCCATACAAGTGGGGCGTTCTGCGTAGGCGAATTCAGCGCACGCA